>JAGFPH010013157.1:0-13136 GCA_018207615.1 Philaenus spumarius
AAGTTTCTATCTAAAATAGTACTCAAGTTATAAAATAATTTGTAAAAAACACAAACAGACGGACAGACAGAAAACTAGGCATGTGAGACCCATATTTATATGACGTTTTTTGATTGTCTTGACCTAAGGAACAAATACACAAAATATTTCCAGGGAGTTTGTAAACACTCTGTGTATTTAGGTTGAGGCAGAATTATTTAGACCAACGTAAATAGGTAATCTGCCATCTTTAATTAAACTTTATTTTAAACAATTTAATGCCTGAAAATTGAATAACTGTCTTTGTAATCACAATAAAGCATCGGAACGTACATGCACGAACATGTCTCCTTATATATAGTTCTATTTCTTTACGTCTATGCATTCACAAATTAATAATTGAAATGACACCATTATACACACTAAAAATTTGTTGGTCGGCAGTCCACCTATTTAACTACTGCGGTGGCTCTGGTCTAAATAATTCTGCCTTAACCTATAATTTTGTCCTTAAAACCTTTTTCTGACAGAAAAAAATACAGTTTTTATCTTTTTATAAAAGTGTTTTTGACAATTTTGTTGATGGAACTGGAATATTTTATAGGTTATTTTCGAAATCTTAAATAAACATTGAAAGAAATATATGGATGGAATTACTTCTAAGTTTTGTCTTTTTAGTATATTTTACTTACTGAACTGACAATTAATTAATATGGAGGTCAGTTTCATAGCAAACACATCACCAACTGTTGTCTTTCCTTTATTTATTCAGAAATTATTTTTAAGTTTTAATTATTATTAGTTACAATTTTATTTTTAGAAGAACCGGAAGGTATCACTGACGAAATTATGCTTTGAACAAGTGGGCTCAGTTTGACTGATGAGTTTCACTTCAACTTCAAACCAATTAATAATAAGTGTTTTATAAAATACCTTCCTACTTATTTTATTGTTATTACATAGTTTTTATACCTATCAGCTATACAGTTTATCATTTCGTTTGACCAATATAAGGTAAAGTTAACGTTTTACATATATTTGCGCAGACATATGATGTGCATTTACTATGGTTTCAAGAAGGAGGCGGTTGACTACTTCGTGCATTCATCACAGCTAGTATTTAAAAAAAAATACTTACGTATAAATTGTATAGAATTTTATCTGATTTTTCATTGTATAGGATAACTTTTATAGTGAAGTGGCTACTTTTAGTGTTACGAAGGAATAGTCTCTACAAAAAATATGATTTCAGCAATTTTCCAAATATGAGGGGGCGATTTTTCAACTCCCTTTTGAGCGGAAACCAAATGTTGTGAAAAAACTAAAAACAACATAAATTGTAGGTAAATTTCTTTTCTTTATTTTATTGTAGCATCAAATTTTACGTAAATCGCTTGCTTTGTAAGTTCAAAGCAAAAAACCCCAAAAAACAACGTGATCTTTAGTCATAATTCACCCGAAAACAATTTTGTTGAAAAACTCCAGATTCGTGTTCAGCACCATAAAAGACATAAAGTAAGCCACTAAGAACAATTACACCAGATTTTTACTTACTCCACCCTATACGTATATTGTTTTCGTCCAAATTTTCAAATTTGAATTTTTAGTGGAATTATCTGTGTTGGTGCTCCCTGAACCCAGAAGAGTTTTTTTTTGTGATGTCTGTCCGTGTATCTCTAAGGATGTGTACAGAGCTGGAGACCATACCAACAGTCAGTTTTTGATGAAATTTGGTACGTATGTGTAGTTTTGGAATATCTTCAGGAATTTTTTTCATTTTTTCAAATTTTGGATTTTTAATGGGTTTTACTCACTAAAAATGGCAAAAAAACGAGAAAATCTAAATTTCTCAAAAACGGCTCTAATGATTATGATAAAATTTGGCTTATTTGTAGCCCTTAATGTACCCTACCATATTAAAAAAACTGCATCTTTCTAAAAATTCTCGTTTAGGTAATAATAATAATAACAACAAATTTTTGGGGGTTTTGGCCAAAAAGGTGGTTGTTTTTAAAAAATTTTCAAAATCTTTTTTCGTGCATCTATGCAGGCCTAATTGACATGTTTGGTGCAAATTTGTTCGCAATCGATAGAATAGTTTAAATAATAATAATAATAATAATAATAATAATAATAATATAATATGGATGTGCATCTAATATTTTCCATGGTAACATTTTCCTACTTTTCGAATTTGAACTTTTAGTGAAATTATCTGTGTTGGTGCTCCCTGAAACCAAAAATATTTTTAGTGGAATTATTTGTTTTGGTGTTGCCTGAACCCAAAAAAAGTAGTACAGGATGTGTACAGAGCTGGAGACCATACCAACGGTCTGATTTTGATGAAAATTTGGTAAGCAGGTGTAGTTCTGGAATATCTTCAGGAGTTTTTTTAATTTTAAAAAAATTTTGATTTTTAAGGGGTTTTACCCCCTCCCCCCTAAAATGGCAAAAAAACGAGAAAGCTCAAAATTTATCAAAAACGGCTCTAACGATTTTGATCAAATTTGGCTTATTTGTACCCTACCATATGCAAAAAACCGCATCTTTCTGAAAAATTCTCGTTTATTTAATTATTATTAATAATAATAATAATAATAATAACTGATTTTTTGGTGGTCTAAAATTTTCAAAACCTTTTTTCGTGCATCTATGCAGGCCTAATTGACATGTTTGGTGCAAATTTTTTCGAAATCGATCGAATAGTTTAAATAATAATAATATAATATGGATGTGTGTTACATGCATCTAATATTTTCCATGATAACATTTTCCTACTTTTACAATTCTAAATAACCACCTCCTATGCTACTCTTGGGAAGGTATAAAGTTTCAACTGGGAGAAAGTATGTGGCACTTATCTGGTACCGTTTATTTCACTTCAAACTACCATTTTACTAGTAGTTCTGTGAACAGTAGACCTCGCTACTGTTAATAACAAATGTGGTTTTGAGCTTAGGTTAAAAATAGTGTGCCAGTAAGGAAGTAAGCACAAGGTTTAGCCAGTGAAACATTATTTACAATTCCCGCGATTCCGGGATTTCTAGTTCTCGTTTTTATTTCTTTTCTTGAGCTTTAACTGCTAAAGATTTTCTTTTAGGGGCATTGTGCTTTATTTAGGTTAATAATGCGTAAGATAGATAAAAATATCGCGTTATAGAGGGACAACATACAATTAAATATTTGCATACTTAAATAATTCAAACTTAACAATGTATCATAAGTTAACTTAAGTTCCATATCATATTCCAATATTAGAAATAATGAAAACAAACGATGTTAAAACGTCGTGATAGTGATCTTAACCCATGTACCAACACTTCCCACGGTGTGCTACGGTCATTTTTTGTATGTCCTTTATCGCCGCGAGGTTTCATTTGTTTCATTTAATTTTGTAATTCAAGTAAAGCTAAGTCAAATACTTTTATGAAATTTACAATGATAATTTACACGTATACAGTTCAATTCTTTGATTTGTCCTCTACACTTTCTTATAATAATATGTCATTTTTGGGCAAATGATATATTCCTGAATTACTATTCAAAACAGGCCTAGTTTTGTTAGCAGTCTTGTAGTAGGAACATAAAAACAGGTGTTTTCAAAATAATAAATTTGAAATTGATAAATATTTTTATACAATTCTATTTAGAACTAAATTACGAAACTTTTTAACATTTATGAAAAAAATTACAATAATTTGTACTACTTTTTATGTAGGCCTATAGTTAAACATTTTCCTTTCGTTACTGAACGTGATTGTTTCTTGAGCTAATAACTTTCTTAATTTTACTTCAATAATTTTTTTTACTGGCATTTATGAATTCTTTAAACCTTTATCTACAAAAAAGCTATGGAACACGTTTGAATTGGTTTATAGAATAAACGTATAAAAACATGGTTGAAATACAAAAACTTGGACGATTTTTAACAAATTCGAAGTTTACGGCCATTTTGTGAGCTTACCGTTAGAGATACGAAAAAAAATCAAGAATACAATTTTGTTTAAATTTAATTTGCTATTGGCAAAAGGTTATTAGTTTTTAAATTCGACTTACGGTTAAGCCACAAACTGGCTTTGGAAAAAAGCTTACACTGAGAGAAACGGTCCGGCCGCCATTTTTATTTTATTTAAGGGCTTAAAAATGAAAAATGAAAAAAGACCTTATATATACATGGCTCGGCCTAGGAATAAGGAACATTCATGCAAAAAATCATCAAAATCGGTCAAGGCGTTTGGCCGTAATCGTGAGACTGACACACAGACACACAGACATACAGACACACAGACACACAGACGAAATGCCGAACGGTCGAGTTAAAACGGAGACCTCGCTTACGCTCGGTCAACTAGACTACTAGTGAATATTTAATGTCGATATTCCGAGACCTTCAAATACCAAATAGATTTTGAAATACATTTCTCCTAAGTACAACTTCACCAGATGTAGAAATGTATAGACGGTAAACATAAATACAGCGCCTAGTTGCATTCTCTACGGTTTCGCTTTTGTTGCATGCAACGTGCACCGATGTGTCTTCAGGGACTCCGGATATTCTCTTAGAAGTATTTTATTCTATTGACCAAACTTTCACAACTCCGGCGATACGTTTCTTCTGCCTATAATAGAAGTGGATAGGAATACACGAGGGCTTAAACGTCTTACTGAATACACGTTCGCAATAACCAATCAGACGGGTGTATTGCAATTCAGTGGTAGAGTAATATTGTCATTGGATGCCTTATTGAACTGGTTATCTATATACAGGATGTCCCATAAGTAAAGTACCAAACTTCGGGAAATGGTTCTATGGGTCAAAATAAAGAGAAATAACTCGGATAATAACAGAACACGTGCCCACCATATTGTTGTGTTTACTGTGTTGGTATAGAATGTCAGGTTAAACAAACCATTTATTAAACATAACTTAGCTATTATCCTACATCCAATTGTTTAGACAGTTACACCATCCGATAGAGAATAGAAAAAGCTACAAAAAAAGTAAATGTGTTCGATAGTGGGACCCCCGTCAGGAACGAAGTTCATCACGCCTTCTCTTCAATTTTTTTACCAGCCTTAACGGCAACATGCGCACACAATTTTAATATTCCAGTTGCCGTTTATTATTAGATTGTTTTTTATACAAATATTTACTGTTTCCATACGTTTAATGTTGTTATAATAAAGGTGTAGAATTAATTATAACATCAAAGCTAAGATGGTAAACACAGTTAAATGTCCATTCATTGTAATTACATTCAGTAAACATAAAATGTTGGTTCATCCGTCTAGGCCTAGACTTAAAATGACTTTCTAGGCCTAACCTAAAATTTCAGCGCTTTAGTATTTATGTTGCAGTCAAGGCAGGTAAAATAAATTAAAAAATTTTAGGTTAGCCTGACAATAAGTGTAACTTGACAATAGGATTACGGTCCCGAAACGCGTCGTAACATTCTAACGACAAAAAAAGTCATACGACGGACCAATAACAGGTAATATTTAATACTATTATTATTATATTATCCTATATATTACACAATAATTGTTAGACCTAGACTGATGAACCAACATTTTATGTTTGTTGAATGTATTTCACCGCTTGACGATAATATCTGAACTACGCCGGACGGAACCGATCGTCTCTTTAATTTAAATTGATGAACCAAAAGACATGTTTCTCGAATGTATTTACATTCATTGTTATAGCAACCAATTTGGGAACGCTTTTTCGTTACTCGTATTTAATATTTGTCACTGCCATAGCAACCAATTAATAACACGTTTTTTTTGTTACGCATTACATTTTCTATTTGTTAACTCCTACTGCAACCCGCGTCAAGGAACTTCGTTCCAAAAATTAAATAAGTTGACCACGCAGCTGAACCGCTGACGTGAGTTGTGCGAATTTCCAAAATTAAATTTATATATGTTTTTGGGTTTCAAACATCTATTTAGGAAATTGATATATTCACGAAGGTGCTGCCAGCATGTACCAAATATATTGCCATCGGTCACCACGGTAAAAGCCGTGGATTTAATTCTAGTACTTTTACGGTATTTTACGTTTTGATTGTTTTTGGGGGAACTAGATGGGCTATAAGGTCGCGTAAAAAAAACAAAATATGAAGAATTATTTCGTATGTTTATTTTTTTTAAAACTTCAAAAAAATTTAATTCTGGTACGAAAAATCTCAAAAAATTGTTACTTCCGATAAAAAATTTGGTCTAATTTCGGTCAATTATTTTGGCTAACGAACTCGTCCAAGTGACCGAGACAACCAACGTTTGTACTAAATTTGGAATAAATCGGACGTAAAATGCGTCCGTTAGAGTGCGCACACATATATACATAAATACACACACACACACACATATATATATATATATATATATATATATATGATTTTTAATGACATCCCAAAACGTGTTCTGGGGAGCATGATCGGTGCTCATTTGCTACTCCCGACCTTAGGTCTTACCATAAGGGTCACTGCAACAGCTCATTTTTCCTATGGAAATTCGCTAAAAATGCATGTTTAAGTTTTGGTAAAGTGTGAATAGCCATATGAGCTTAGAAAAAATTATTTATTTCGAAATCACTGACACTTCAATTTTATTTATATGTACAGATTATGTTTAGATTATGGGAGTACACTACCTCGACCCAAGCGGCTCTGTCTAAATCTATACTTATAAAAGCCAAATACCATTAACTCATTGACTCATCACAGTTTCTCCAAAACCACGAGGCCAACAGCCTCGTACAAACATGAAATTTGGCACTAATACTCTTTATAGGCTCTAGACCCGCACTAAGAAAGGGTTTCCGAAAATTCGAAATTTTAGGGTGGGTTTTGGGGTGTCAAAGTTACTAAATCACGATTTCTCAAAACCTACCGAACGGATTGGAATTAAATTTAGTATGTAGCTTCCTCTAGGGCCATAGATGCTCGCTAAGATAGGGTTTCAAAAATTCGAAATTTTAGGATGGGTTTTGGGGGATCAAAGTTACTAAATCACGATTTTTCAAAAACTACCGAACAGATTGGAATTAAATTTAGTATGTAGCTTCCTCTAGGACCATACGTGCTCAATAAGAAATGGTTTAAAAAATTCGATTTTTTTAGAAGGGTTTCTGGGGGTCAAAATGACTAAATCACGATTTCTCAAAAACTACAGAACGAATAGGAATGATATTTCTTATGTAGCTTCCTCTAGGGCCGAAGGTGCTAGCTAAGAAAGGGTTTAAAAAAATTCGAAATTTTAGGGGGGTTTGGAGGGTCAAAGTTACTAAATTGAGATTTCTCAAAAACGACAGAACGGATAGGAATGAAATTTGGTATGTAGCTTCCTCTAGGGCCGAAGGTGCTCGCTAAGAAAGGTTTTCAAAAAGTTCGAAATTTTAGGGGGGGAGGGGGGAGTTTGGGTGTGAAAGTTTCTAAAAATCCCCATATTTAACCAAGATTTGTCGCTCCGTGCAAAGCCGGGTCGGGCCTGCTATTCAATCATAATTTCCACGAAAATATCAGTTTGTATAATAATTCTGTCCGTATTTGTTTCGCCACGAGTTGCCACGGGGGTTGGCGAACGAAAGAATTCAGCTTTGCTTTATTTCCTGAAGTATAAACTTTATCCATACGCAAAGACATTTTTACAGCATCTGTGTTTAACGATCAAATCAATGCAGTTTGGTTTGCAAATAGTTAAACTTTTAGTTATCTGTTGTTACGTTCGTACACTTGGGAACAGCTGAGTTTTATAAAGGTTCAACAGCAGGCGTTACAAACACGTGTAATCCGTAGTAAGCAGTTACAGTTAGGTGTATCAGATTGTATATAGTGTAATAAGTTTAAACGGAGTACACATTCAATAAAAAAATGTCAAGTAATTGTGATTAGTATAAAAACTTGTAAAGTAAGAAAGAAAAAAATCGGTAAACAATGTTTTTAATGAAGTTCCTTAACGCGGGTTGCGGTAAGAGTTAAAATATAGAAAATTTAACATAAATACCTTAGGCCTACTTCCTTGTACTGCTCGCAGTCCTGTTTTGATCACTTTCCATACGGTGATGTAGGTTTCGCCTATTTTTTCAGGCATTTTCAAACCGTTTGTAAACAAATTTAAAAAATGATTTGCATTCGTTTAATGCGCGTCAAAAAACTATAAATTATACACAAACCCTCTACAAACAATAACACAAAAACACAAACACACGTAATGCATGAAAAAATAAGCGAAAAGTACGAAGTAATATGGAAAATGATCAAAAGAGTACTGCGACCACTACAAGGACGTAAGGTATTTATGTAAATATATGCAGTCCAGTAAGGCAAAAAATAAATCAAGAAAATGTAATGCGTGACGAAAAAAGTGTTATAATTGATTGCTATGGCAATGACAAATCTAAAATACGAGTAACGGAAAAAGCGTAACCAAATTGGTTGCTATTTCAATGAATGTAAATACATTCGAGAAACATGTGTTTTGGTTCATCAATTTAAACTAAGAGACGATCGGTTCCGTCCGGCCTAGTTCGGATATTATCGTCAAGCGCTGAAATTTTAGGTTAGGCCTAGGAAGTAATTTTAAGTCTAGGCCTAACCTAAAGTTATTGTATGTACGCCCTAAGACAGGTAAAATAAATTCAACATACACACAATAAATTTATTTTATCCTTAGACTGATGAACCAACATTTTATGTTTATTGAATGTATTTACAATGAATAGACGTTTAACTGTGTTCACCATCTTAGCTTTGGTGTTATAATTAATTCTACACCTTTATTATAATAACATTAAACGTATGGAAACAATAAATATTTGTATAAAAAACAATCTAATAATAAACGGCAATTGAAAGATTAAAATTATGTGTGTATGTTGCCGTTAAGGCTGGTAAAAGAACTGACGAATAGGCGTGATGAACTTCGTTCCCGACGGTGGACCCACGACCGCACACATTACTTTTATATTTTACTCTGATGACATGAATTACATTTTGGAAAACAAAACATAACATGAATCATTTTAATCGTATGCCTACTTAAATCAATAATTTGAATTCCAAATATTTTAAATTCAATCATTTATTTATTTCTTATATTATGAATTAATGGGAATTTATCAGTTTTTCTTTAATTAAATTCCACATAACTGTTTCCTGATCCTGAAATAATATAATCAAACAGAGCAATGCATAAAATCAATTGTTTCCAAACTTTTGCAGTTAGTTGCGCTTCAGTTCAAAGCAGTTTGTTTTGTGTCCCCTTCAATAGTTGGACTAGTCGTGTGGTCATTCCCGTCAAGGTTTTGAAGAGCACAGCTGCGCAGGTTCGAATCTGGTCCATTTCCCGCTTGTCTCAGGCGCGCTCACACAGTGAAGGGAGGAGTAGAGGGATCCGACGAATATTTGGTATTCCCGTACCCAAAACCTAACTATAGTTAAATGGAGGCAGTTCCATATTTTGAACGGAAGGAGAGATGATTATAATATGAGTTTACCCGAGTACGAGTAGGCATTAGTCAAAAATCGTTACACGGCGAGACGTTCCACGCGTCACCAGCTAATTTAACCCTACAACTGTCAATGTTAATGTTTTGCAACGCCAAGTCATTTCGGTGCGTGTGCAAGCATATTTTCAAAAATTCGCCAAATATAGTAATTGTATACCAATCCAAAAGTGTTCTGTACCTTTTTTGTAGAGAAAGGTTCAAAGAATTCATATATGCAATTAATTAACTAATGCAAAATTGATTGATGTAAAATTGTAAAAGTTTAGCTCAAGAAACAAAAAATGTTCAGTAACGAAAGGAAAATGTTCAACTTTAGACCTACATAACAAGTAGTAAACATTTTTGTAATTTTTTCGTAAGCGTAAAAAAGTCTCGTAATTTAGTTCTAAATAGAACTGTATAACAACATTTATCAATTTCAAATTTCTTATTTTGAAAACACTAGTTTTTATGTTCCATCTACAAGACAGCTAACAAAACTAGGCCTAGTTTGAAACGTAATTTAGGAATATTTGCTTTACCCAAAAATGAAATATTATTATAACAAAGTGTAGAGAATAAATCAAGGAATTGAACTCTATACTTGTAAATTATCTTTTCATAAAAGTATTTGAATAACAAAAGTGAGAACAAATATAGAAATTTCTCGTCCATACAAACTATACAAGATGCGCGCGCAAACTCCTATGTCTAGCCATGCTATAAAAAGCCGTTAGGGTTCAAATTCAAACGTTAGATGAGACCGTATTAGCAGTCACTTTCCTACGGTCCTACACAACAAACTGTTCAAATATAGCATATTTGGTTTACAGGGAAAGTTAGCTTGAAGCATTATGTTTACAAAGATACCAAAATATCTCTAAAAATAGATTGTGGTCACATAGATATCACGTGTAATAAGTAACGCTGTTTATTGGTTGGAAAACTGACCAATTGCAAAGGTCTACAAAACGCCCCACAACTTTAGAACTATTTGTCCGATTTTTGATTGGATGGCAGTATTAGATAGGGGAAATTGTGAAGAATCCAACGATATCTAGGCTAGATTTAATTTAGAAGAAGTACTGGGCAGGCTTTAGAGAGAGAAGAAAGATGCGTTATTTCGTTGTGTTTTAGGATGAAATCCGGTGAATACTCGGGCATCAAGTGTCTTGTAGAAAACAAATAAACTGCAATGATGATTACGTATGTAAATATACGTTTTAGAAAAAAACTTGTAAATACAAAAAAATAAAGAGCAGATCATTACCTTTGCGACGGTTTTTGATTTATTGCGATTGGATGATTTTTAGTTTGAGAAATATTCAATACAAGTTGAGTTGTCTCAGACTACACAATTCACTAAGGCAGGGCGTTGAGACAATTGGCGGATCCAGGGGGGGGGGGGGGGGCTGTGGGGGCTACAGCCTCCCCCCTTTTGGGTTATTATATTTTTGTTTAATCGTCTAAGTGGCAGACTGCTCAATTCAGTAGTCTCAGACTACACAATTTGTATCGAATATTTCACCCACTAAATATTATCAAATCTCAATAAAACAAAAACCATTGGAAAGAAAATGTTTTAAACTTAAATTTTTGTATTTCCAAATTTCTTCTAAAAAGTATATTTACATATGTAATCATCGTTGTAAAATTGTAGTTGACTAAATCAATATTGATGCCGCGCTAGAAAGCATAAGGAAATGACTCAAACTCGTCACTTTTCAAAGGCACATAATCGTTAGACTCGTTTTGAGAAGAAGATAAGGACACCACTGGATTTGTCAAGATTTTAACTTTCTACCACGATCTTCTAATCATTCGTCACTCTTATAGTTTCTTAGATATGAATTTGTCTTTAAACCCTTGCCATTGGACAGTTTTCAAAAAATGAGAAAGCACATTTTGCAATCGATGTATCTATTACAAATAATAGATGCAGTATTCGTATAATAATTTTTATATCGATTTGAAGTGAAAGTACTATGTTTTCGTTTAATATAAGGAAAACCTGGTTTAGTGTTCCGAACTATTCGTTTATTTCCGTGAAATATGTACATTTTCAACGCCCTAGGTGCGTTAGCAGTTACCTTTTCCTGTCTGGCTGGAACGATATACTATACGTTTGTTAAAATTTTGTTTAGTTGTTATAATTTAGTGAAATAAGTTTTTTGAATAAATCTATTTAAAATTTTCAAGTATGCAGTTCAATTCTATGGTTTATTTTCTAAACAATTTCTTATAATAAAACTTAATTTTTGGGTAAACCATATAATCCTTAATTCCTATTCAAAATGGGTGATCGTGAAATAGTATAAAAAGATGTTTTCAAGCACTGTTCCAAAAAAATATTCTATCCCCCTCCCGGATAGGAGACAGCCCCCTCCTTGAAAACCGTCTGCATCCGCCCATGGTTGAGACCACTTAATTGGAGTTGGAGGGTTAATCACCAAGATTTTCCATTCTGCGCTTGCGCGCCACGGTCTTACCCTCTACATATATAAATAAACTGTTTATCTCAATATTAGAGTTAAAATAATGAAACAAATTGACCGAACGACTTTAACTTCTGAAAAGCATTAAACTGCATCAATCGACAATAGTAACTTAATAAACGCTTTTCAGGAAACAAAATACAAACTCGAGTATCGAAGTTTTCCAGTAACTTTATCGATACCGACACTTTCAACGTAATGCGATTACTTTCCCACAGATACCTCTATACTTCAACATTTCTTCCGATAAAGGATCAAAGAGACGGATTGCGTTGAAGTGGTTTAACGTATACCGAACACTTTCCTTGCGCATGCGCACATTACTGTGGGTACATTGTTATCAGTTTATAACCGTGCAATTTACAACAGTTAAGTTCTCTGATTAAACATAAGTTATCAATTTAAAAATTGTGAACAAATGTAAAATTTTTGAATGTAAACTTCTATAGGCGCACCACGTCCAAAACATTTGTATACATGTGTGTATAGCAGAGTATATAGTTTTCTTGTTGCTGGGGGTGATTCGGGTTTTACCGTCACGCGTTTCACCATGCATTTTGTGAAACACTCCTAATGTGAAACGCTTCTAATGTGTCACACTTCTAATGTGAAACACTCCTAATGTGAAACGCTTCTAATGTGAAACACTCCTAACGTGAAACGCTCCTCCTAATGTGAAACGCTTCTAAAGTGAAACGCTTCAAAAAGGGAAACGCTCCTAAAGGAAAACGCTCCTAAAGTGAAACGCTCCTAAAGTGAAACGCTCCTAAAGTGAAACGCTCTTAATGTGAAACGCTCCTAAAGGGAAACGCTCCTAAAGTGAAACGCTCCTAAAGTGAAACGCTCTTAATGTGAAACGCTCCTAAAGTGAAACGATCCTAAAGTGAAACGCTCTTAATGTGAAACGCTCCTAAAGTGAAAAGCTGTTAATGGGAAACGCTCCTAAAGGGAAACGCTCCTAAAGGGAAACGCTCCTAAAGTGAAACGCTCCTAAAGGGAAACGCTCCTAAAGATGAAACGCGGACACTCTGTATACACAGATGAGAATGAACTAACGTTTCCACCCTGTTTAGACGAGCCCCGTCTGTTTTGTAATCTACTTAAAAAGACCGAACCGATCACAAGCCAACAACTTATTATTGACTTTTCCCGCCACAATATTGTTTTTC
>JAGFPH010013157.1:13236-27439 GCA_018207615.1 Philaenus spumarius
ATACCAAGTTCCCTGGCAACAACATTTGTATCTTCAGATTTAAATTGATCTCAACATACGCGTTGATCTCATCAGCGTATGTTGAACGTGGAATGACTGGAAGTGTTTGCCTGAAATCACCTGAAAGGACCAACAGAGTTCCACCAAATAGTTTGTCGTTGTTTTTAATATCTTTCAATGTCCTGTTCAACGCCTCTAGCGAATGTTTGTGTGCCATAGTACATTCATCCCAGATGATTATTTTACACTGTTTAAGTACGGTGGCCATGGACGATTGTTTCTTAATGTTGCATACTGCGTCAGGGTTATTCTGAATATTTAGTGGCAGCTTAAATACTGAATGAGCTGTTCTGCCTCCATCCAACAAAGTTGCTGCAATGCCCGATGATGCAACGGCCAATGCGATGCCATTATTTGATCGTATTTCAGCAAGAATTAGCGAAATAACGAATGTTTTGCCAGTTCCACCCGGTGCAGTTCCCGGTGCAAAAGAAAAACCCACCTTGTCAAGCTGAAACTGCGAGCATAATGCGATCATAAATGGTTCTTTGTTCCTCATTCATTAGTGGGACATTGCGGGCAACAATCGCTGCCATTTCTACAGTGCTGTACTGCAGTTCACGATTCATTTCAGTATTCATTAAATCAGATGCAGTTCAATTTGGCGAATTCATACCGAAATGACTGAGTTGTAAGTTGGCAATGACAATGCAAAGATCCTCAATAGCAATTAATGCTTCATTGTACATTGCGTCGCTGAATGTTATGGTTAGATCGTGGCACCGTGTACGATGGTGATGCAATATATCATCAGTCATTGAATCTTTGTGATTATCCCACAATATCTGTGCTCTGGCTGGGAAACATGTAGTCAACAATATAGCGAATAGTAGACGAATTTGTATTGCTGTACAGTTCAATGCAGCTTCAGCAAGCATACATTCCCACTGGTTGTCGTCTTCCAGCAAGCCGAGTGCAAGGCATGCATCTTTATACGTTGGATAGTTTTGCCCATTCACTTTACGTATATCTTGAAATGATAATGGGCCAGTAACATTAACCAACAACAGTCGAAGATAAAAGCACTCAGTGTGTCTTGGATTGACTGTAAATAATCGCCCCAAGGCGTTTGATTTAAATAAATTGAGACATGCAGCAACTACTGAGCCTTGTATGCGGGGCATCCATGTTTTTGTTTGAGTCCATGTGAAATAGCGTGGTACTTGTGAATATAGTAATGTTCGTGCAAAGGCACCAAAATCATCCACACGATTACACAATTCAAAAAATTCAGTGAGTGTAGTTTTAGGTGGATTTATTGCACGATCAATCGTTGTCTCGTTCGTGAAAAATACACGCTGACCGTTTTCAAGATGGACGGCTAACTGAACAACTGCTGGATCCCGTTCATGAATTGGAAAACCAAAGATACGCCAAGTAGCTTCATTGGAGCTGATGTACCGACCAATTAGGTGGAGCATTATTTCATCGTTTTTATTCACTGGAGGTGCATTCACATTAGTATTTTCCACTCTAAACACAGCCATATCACTGCCTTTATGGACATACTTGCAAATGTATTTGATGCCCTTCACAGAACTGCAGAACTCAACATTAATATGAGCATTGTATGTCTTGCTCAGCAGAGGCGAATATGGCACCACCCAACGATTGTCAATATCAATGTCTGTGTTGTTGATATTTTTAATAAATGATTGTCCGCCATTATTGGGATTTCTTCGACGATATATTGGGTATCCGTCGACATTTGTGACTGTATCATTAGTAAAATCTTTAGGGAAATTTTTAGTACATTTTCCATCTGTCATGCAAGGCGATGAACTAATAAGAGTACCACATGGACCATGGATCATGTTTGTTGTAACAATATCAAACAGCAGTTGGTCAGTGGATGGATCTGAAATTTCCGCAGAAATGATGCTATCGATTTCTTCAGGACGGATTTTGTCGATTAACCAAACCAAAATGTGTGCATGAGGTAATCCTCGCTTTTGCCACTCAACCGAATACAGCCAGCAACGTGTGGGACCGAATACATGTAATTTAGTAATGAAACTTATTAAAGACTTCAACTTTTGTCTGAACACACGTGCTGTAATGTCATGGCGATGTATTGCATTTTGGCCAGGCAATAGCAAAGATGCAATCTCTGGCCATTTTGGATTACATGTGAACGTTATAAATAAACATGGTCGTCCATATTCGCATACGTAAGTCAGAGCATCCTGTATATATTCTTGCATAGACGTCGGCGTTGTTGTTGATAGCGTCTCGCAAATGAATGTACCCTTCCGCACGCAGCTTTAGTTGATTATATCGTAAGTATCGTAGTCGTTCGCCCTCAATCTTCGCGTACATGTCGACCATGAATTGTTGACAAAGCTCACGACATCGTAGAATGACGTTGTCCAGGCCGCGTCTAATCATTAATCGGTACGCATAATAATCCTTTGAGCTAACGTTCTTGTTTGTTTCAGCTCCTGCAAAAATATAATCATAAAAATTAATTTAAATTAATGACGTTCAATAATTTAATTGTTTTGTTAAATGATTAGTAATAAAATTCATAATCTATGTAGTACCTGATACGGGATCTCGTTGTTTTATGTTTATGCAATATCCGTATTGTCCCTTCTAGAATATTAGCGGATATTGGAGAGCGTCATATGAACGATGTGTATCAGCAATGAACTGAAGATTATTATTTCTTCTACGAATCACAATTTCTCGTGCACCTGAACGATCGCCAACCATGATTCCAGCAACATCATCAACAACGGGTGCATTGAATCTACGAATATGCTCTCCAGCTGGTGTTTTATCAAGATTAATGACGATAGCGTGATTATCGCTTTGTAATTTGTGCATGTGTGATTTGAATATTTTCAACAATTCGTTGTGCTCGTTCAATAGAGCATCCAGCTCGCTGACGATGCGTCTGGCATGAAATGAATCGAGGTTATTATAATCACAACGTGCATTCACGCGATTGGCAAGTGCGCTTCCGGAATCCTCGCCGCCCATGAAGTAGATTTGTAAAAATTTATGTGGTTCGTTTGGCATTGGCAGCAGTGAGCCCATTTTATGATAAACTTGGCCCCTGATTTTGAATGTAGAATTGTATTGTTGACCATTTGCATTAGTATTTCGAACTATTTCTGTTGCTCCGAACGATGTCATTTGAAAGCATGACTTGAGGAACACGTTGGAATCTGGATCAGTGCCGATTAGTAAACCGTTCAATGGTTCAGGTGGTGTTTCAATTTCAGGTAGTTGCACTTTTCCTGACGCGCAACACATCCCAGCTGGCTCATTTTTGAATTTCAGAGCATGAAAATGCGGACATTCCTTGTCCATAGCACCAATTACCACTTTAGAATGAGCATAATATTCAATATCGGGCTCATACTGGAATGCTAGACGCAGGAATGAATCAGATGTAAATGCTCGATGTACCTGTTGTCGTTGTTGGTCATTTGTTCTGCGTCTATTGACTGTGAAACGGCGTGATTGTCGTTGTTCTAATCTTATTACTTCATTGCGTTCAGCTCGTGTATCTTCTGACTCTTCTTGACGCAATTGCGCCATTCTGACACGTGCATCATTATTTTGTTGTTGGATTTGTTCTTCGGTTCTTTCGGATCTTCTATTTCCCAAGCTTCGAGATTTACTTGTATTACGGCTCAAATCAGCCCCTTTGCGTTTTCTTGGCATTGTTCTCTATACAAAACACACATAAATAGAATTAATGAAATTACTGAATGATGAAAAATGTTAAAGGTATAATTAGGGTCAGGATTTTTTTCATAATCATATCGAAAATATATGACTGTTTACTGGGTCAGAAGTGACACCTGTAGACAACTGGCGGGGATAACTAATTAAATGACGATTGATCAGTTATTGACTGGGGATGAAAAATGATTAAATTACTAAAATGGCTATTAAAAAATAGGGGTTGGTGATAAAAGGGTAAAATTTTAGGGTTGTATGTATTTTTTAATGCGACAAAAAAAATAAAGATATTTAAAAAATGTTTAAACATTAAAGAAAAATGTTAAGGGTGGACAACCCTTATCACTAAGGGGTATGAAAAATAGATGTTAGCCGATTCTCAGACCTACTCAATATAGCATACTCACAAATTTTCATGAGAATCGGTCAAGCCGTTTCGGAGGAGTACGGGAACGAACATTGTGACACGAGAATTTTGTACATAAGATTTCTGACAAATTAGTTGATCAGAGCTGGAATATTTTATAGGTTATTTCCGAAATCTTAAATAAACATTAAAAGAAATACATGGATAAAATTATTTCTAAGCTTTAGCATTTTAGTCTATTTTACTTATAGATACCGGTGCGAATGCTGGCACTTGAGCAAACCGCTACTAATCTGATTAAAAACATCATTACCCGGTACATCTCTGTTTAACACGTTCACTGCTAAGGACGCACATGTGAGATTGACACTGAACACTATGAGAAGCGGCCGACGCACAGTGCATCGCAGGCCAACCCGTATATGGGAGTATTTTCAATACACAGTGCATTGCGTGCTTCGCACGCCAACTTCCGTATTAGAAGTATTTTCAATTCACAGTGCATTGCGTGCTTCGCAGGCCAACCAGCATATTGGGAGTATTTTCCATACACAGTACATTGCGTGCTTCGCACGCCAACTCCCGTATTGGAAGTGTTTTCAATACACAGTGCATTGCGTGCTTCGCAGGCCAACCAGCACATTGGGAGTATTTTCAATACACAGTGCATTGCGTGCTTCGCACGCCAACTCCCGTATTGGGAGTATTTTCAATATACAGTGCATTGCGTGCTTCGCAGGCCAACCAGCACATTGGGAGTATTTTCAATACACAGTGCATTGCGTGCTTCGCAGGCCAACCAGCATATTGGGAGTATTTTCCATACAAAGTACATTGCGTGCTTCGCACGCCAACCCCCGTGTTGGGGGAGATTTAGAATACACAGAGCAATGCGTGCTTCGCACGCCAATTTTAAACCTATGTACTATTTACGCACATGTGCGTCCGCTTTAAAATATTAGTGATTATTACGTAGAAAGATTACAAAATAAAGTAATTTCTACTCATTTAGGTTATAAATATAAAAAATAAAAGGTTAGCTCCTAGCATTGGAAATAAGAAATTTGCGTAGCAGTGAACGTGTTAAGGGTGAGGTAAACACCCACTAGTTCGTTTGAAGGATGAATCACATTAGAAAGCGGTGTGGAAAATGTTTTTTTCTTCACATACGCCCTTTCCCCTCACCCCCGGCCCGTCGCGCCAGGTCGAGGTCAAGTGCCAGGATATCACGCAGATATCTGTACTGAACTGACAATAATTGAGATGGAGGTCAATTTCATATAAAACAAATCCCAAACTTTTTTTTTTATTCAGAAATGATTTTTAAGTTCTTCATTAATTATTATTAGTTACTTTTTAGGTTTAGAAGAATCGGAAGGTATCGCTGCCGAAATCATGCAATCTCTGACCCAAGTGCAATCTGAAGAGTTTCACTTCAACGTCAAAACATTAAGTTAAGGGTCGGCTCTAGCTGTCGGCCATGTTGGCTGACACTCCATAAGACCAATGTTAAATTAAAATCCAAATTTTTCCTTTATTTTTGATCGGAAAATGATAAACGATATGTCATTTTAACGCTATGGTCAATATGCATGCAAATGGCTTTTTAAAAATAAAGAAGAATATTTTGTTTAATATTTATTAACAATTTAAAACATTGATTTTTAATATTGTTTTATGTAGTCACTATTAATTATAGCGAAAAACTACCAAGCCATTCGCCTAAAGAATTTCGTCCCCAAGATTTTGGTATTTTTTTTTAAACGCTATTTCAACAATTGCGGGTTTTAAATGGATTTAGGCTGAGCAATGTCCGTGTAACCTACCGCCGCTATAGGGTGATTTTAAATATTTTTTACGTTGTAACTATTAATTATAGCGAAAAATTACCTAGCCATTCGGATGAAGAATTTTGTCCCCCAGAGTTTGGTATTTTTTAGAAAACGCTATTTGAATAATTGCGGGTTTTAAATGGATTTGGGATGAGCAATGTCCGCGTAACCTACCGCAGCTATAGGGAGTCGTAGGCTGCTTTCTGTTTTACTAGAGTTAAACGCTTGCATATAAAGTGAAGTAACACAAAATAATGGAGGTCTATTCACGGCGTTATGTAGGCAACCTACCTACAGTGGTGTAAGGCGGGCTTAGACTAACAAGCTCCAGGAAGGGGCTACTTTGGTATTAATTGTAGACGATTGGTTTCTAGGCTTCCTCAATAACTTAGTCGAAACATTTTGTACAAACACGGGCTGCAGATTTTAATTACTAAACTTCCTCCCAGATGGCGTGTAAAGGAAAGTAGTATGGACGTTATTAGCGACTTTCCAAAGGAAATATGATTATGGTGAGACCCAAGTTCGGAATTGGTCAATGAGAACTGATCATGGTCCCCGACACGTTTTGGGGGGTAATTAACATTTATGTGTATATGCAGGCCTATATATGTGTTCGCACTCTAACACATGTGTTCGCATTTCAAGTTCGATTCGGTCCAAATTTTGTACACACGTTGGATTTCGAAGTCGCTCAGGCGTGTTCGTTAGGCAAAAATCCAATAACCCAATTTCGAAAGTAAAAATCTTTTAAAATTTTCGTACGGAACTTTTTTCTGGTTTATATAAAACTTTTAACGTAGAAAATTAGTCGGCACATTTTGTTTTTTACACGACCTTATAGCCCGTCTAGTTCTCCCGCATTCGATCAAAACTTAAAATATTGTAAAAGTAACCTGTTCAAAGCCATGTTGGGGAATTTTATCTTACGTGAGTTTGTACGCTGCGAGCGAAGCGAATCAGTGCATGATCCAAGGCTGCGAGTAGAACTGAGCAACACATGAGCCAGGGCTGGAGGCTGAGGTGAAAACAAATTCCGCTAGCAGCTGTTCAGAGCCTTTATGAGTTGGAAATTCCCCAAATAGTTGGTTGAAACCCTAAAACGTATAATTTTATAAATTTATAAATTTTATAAATAAACTCACGTCAGCATTTCAGCTGCGAGATCGACTTATCGTGTTATTGCAAGATAATTAGGCCTACGCATTAAATTCCTATTCAAAGATATACTGTTTTGAAAAACAGTTTTAAAGTGTGTCCAAACGAAAATACAACTATTTTGTCGGTTTCTAGCGAATTTCCATAGGAAATAAACGGTACCAGGAACTGGCACATACTTTCTCACAAACATATTTAAATTATTAAACACATTCACTGTGACTTGTAGGGTGGGGTTGGAAAGGTGATTTTTTATTAAAGTTGGATATTAACTAATAAATATTATTATTATTATTAGCTAGAGAGAAAACTATTCGATCGATTTCGAACAAATTTGCACCAAACATGTCAATTAGGCCTTTATAGATGTACGAAAAAACGTGTTGAAAATTTTTGAAAAACAACCCCCTTTATGGCCAAAACCCCCCCAAAAATCAGTTATTATTATTATTATTATTATTATTATTATTATTATTATTATTATTAGCTAAACGAGAATTTTTAGAAAGATGTGGGTTTTTGCATATGGTAGAGTACATTAAAGGCTACAAATAAGCCAAATTTTATCAAAATCGTTAGAGCCGTTTTTTATAAAAAATTTGTAACTGATTTTTTGGGGGTTTTTTTTGCCAAAATGGGGGTTGTTTTTCAAAATTTTTCAAACCCGCTTTTCGTGCATCTATACAGGCCTACTTGACATGTCTGGTGCTAATTTGTTTGAAATCGATCGAATAGTTTTCGCTCTAGCTTTGTATACATACAGACATACATACATACAGACATACTGACAGACATTTTGTAAAAACCACTTTTTTGGACTCAGGGTGTCCCAAAACGGATATTTCCACAAAAACCTCAACATCGATTTTTTTGCGATCACTATACTTTCTATTGTTTAGTGAGAAAGTAAAATGAGCTATTGCAGTGGCTCTTTTATGGTAAGACCCAAGGTCGGGAGTAGCAAATTAGCACCGATCATGGTCTCCAAAAGACGTTTGTATATATATATGTGTTCGCACTCTAGCGGCCGCATTTTAAGTCCGATTTGGTTCAAATTTGGTACACTTGTTGTTTGTCTACGTCGCTCGTTAGCCAAAAAAAATCCAACAACCAGAAGCACGTTTTTTGACTGGAAGTAATTATTTTTTGAGATTATTCCTTCGAGAGTGAATTTGTTTTTGAGTTTTTCTACAAATATACATTGTTACGTCTCCGACTTCACATTCTGTAATTATCCTTATCGACTAGTTACAATTTCTGCCTACCTTCACTAACTTCCAAATAGTTTCCCTTTTCTCCGCCAGACGCCACCTCCGTACAGTATCTACTTTGGTCATAGGTCGCTATTAAGCGGATTCCTTATCAAGATATACCGAACAGCTGACTCATTCTGTGGACCGTTAGCCTTGCTTCTGTAGAACATTCGAGAATAGAGTCCGCCATTGCTTCCACTACAGGAAAGTCCACCTTGTCATGTCGCCGATATAGTTAAATTATTGTTGTGGATTAATTCCTTAAGTTTTTTGTCGCGAGTTATGCGGAAGGCCAATTAACATGCCTTTGTTATAAGCCTTTATTTTGTCAATACCAGGTATGTGGAATGTTTTAGCCTTACTTTTGTTAGTTATGAAATATTTACTTGTAAAATTTAATAAGGTTAGTTCAACCGTTGGCTTATAAATAACTTTTCAAACTCATTTTGTTCGATTTAATAGAGAAACCTATGTATTTCATTTTTACTACAGCCTAATTTTAAAATGCAAATCTTACAGCCTACAAAAACTTTAAAGCTGATACTATGTTTTGTATTGCTAAAGTCTTAACATATTTCAAACAAAACTAGCCTAAACTGTTCTGTATTAATTAACTGTAACTGTGTAGTTTTCTGCAGTATAACCAGAATATTGAAACTTTTAATGAGCTATAGGCATAATATTACTGATAGATATATTGTGTAACTAAACGAGAACATTTTTATGTTGCCATGTGGTTTGGTTAACATGTAGAAACATTCTTATGCAACATGATACATGTTGTATTAGCTATTACAAAAGTAGCAATTTGTCACCTTGTGCTACAAATTTTAAAAACAGCTAACTCAAAAGAACTATCTGTTTTATGCTTATTTAAATTAGCTGCAAGTTTTCTAAAAAGGAATTGTTATTTGTGTTATGCAGTTACACTGGTTCAACTTCAGGGAATATTTAACCATACAATGCCATAAGCTACACCACAGCTGCGCCTTACTGAAAAGGCCTACTTTCCAACAGGACTTTAAATACAATAAAAATTCTTATATCTACAGTGTTTTAGTTACAGACAGAGATTAATTTAAAATATGAATTATCTGCAGTTGATTTTTGTGTTAAATATTAAACAGGCTGTATTTTGAAAAAGTAATTTTGTATATGTATACTATATAGGATATGTTTGTATTTAATAATTGGGAGGTGTAAGCAAGCTAGCACATTTCGGACCTTAGCCCTAAGGGCTGTATATTAGAAATTATATACCTTTTTTTATAGAGAGACGTCTCATAATCAATTTTGTTTATTTATTCAATTATTTATAATTAGCTTTAGAGTTGGCCAACGACATATATATATTTATTCTTAAACAAATCCATGGTATTGCATGTTAAAACTTTGTAACTTGTTAATCTTTTCTGTATAAATTCTGTAATTATTATTAAAAGGGAGGGTTTTTGATTTTTATTTTTGGGGAGGGCTTTTAAATTCAACTTAATAAAATATATATGTATTCTTTTAAATCTGAAGTTTTTCTTGTATTAAGGGCATATAAATAATTTCATTTTCTTGTATTAAGGGCATATAAACTTTTTTTTTTTACATTTTGGTTAGTAAAGCCAAAATTTACATCTATTTCTATGGTTTATTGAGTTAACCTCTAGGTATCTTGTGTATTGTGAGTAATAAGCTGAAACATTCCCACGTTTGGTGATATTTTAAATTTTAAGGTAAGTTTTGAACATGACCAATCTATATGGCCCAGTATTGCTTCCGATTCCCTATTTAATCGTTTTGTAAGATTGGTACAACATGTAGGATGTTATTCTGCACATTTTGTTTTTTTACGCGACTTTATAGCTCGCTTGGTTCCCAAAAAATCGATCAAAACTTAAAACACCATATAAGTACCCGGGTCAAAGCCGTGTGGTGGGTTCTACCACGGGGTTGGCGTGCGAAGCACGCAATTCATTGTGCATTGAAAATACTCCCAATATGCGGAATGGCGTGCGAACCATTTTACAGCTATTCAGCACCGTCGTGGATAGACCTATTTCCCAAATTGTTGGTTGAAACCCTAAAACATAGGCCTATAAACTTAATTTTGGAAATTTGCTAAACTCACGTCAGCGGTTCAGCTGCGTGGTCGAATTATTTGAGATTATATTGAATATTTTTCTCCGGAATCACTTTACAGCGAGACGTGTAACGGTGTACAGTAAAGTGTGTGTACTTTCCCTGTGTTATAGCGGGGGCATTGCAAGAAAGCTTCAATACATTTTATCATGATGAGTCCAGATTTGCCCGTTCCCAGGTTACGGGAGTTATACAATGGAAGATTCATGTACCTCTGGGATTAATGTATTCTGAATATTTCACAAGATCTTTGTCTACCTGCGGCCATGTTGTGGGGTAAGCCGCTTGCTTTCAGCATGGGATGCACTGTGTATTACATTGCGAGATTGTATTAAAACATATATTAGCTTTTATTGCTCGTTACATGTTTGGTTAAATACTAGCTCTTTTAAAGATGCAATAATTACAACTTCTGTTTTTGTTTGTTAAACATAGACAAATATATCTGAGTTGTTAATTTGTTATATAATAAAAATAGTCGGCCAAACAAAGATAATTTTTTACGTTTTTTAATTTCTCCCCCCTATCTATACTTATAAAAGCCAAATACCATTGACTCTTTGACTCATCACAGTTTCTCCAAAACCACGAGGCCTACAAACATGAAATTTGGCACTAATACTCTTTATAGGTTCTAGACGCGCACTAAGAAAGGGTTTCCGAAAATTCGAAATTTTAGGGTGGGTTTTGGGGTGTCAAAGTTACTAAATCACGATTTCTCAAAACCTACCGAACGGATTGGAATGAAATTTGGTATGTAGCTTCCTCTAGGGCCATAGATGCTCTCTAAGAAAGGGTTTTAAAAAAATTCGAAATTGTAGGGGTGTTTGGGGGGGGGTTAAAATTACAAAATCACGATTTCTCTAAAACCATCTAACGGATTGGAATGAAATTTGGTATGTAGCTTCCCCTAGGGCCATAGGTGCTCGCTAAGAAAGGTTTTCAAAAAATTCGAAATTTTAGGGGAGGTTTGGGGTGTCAAAGTTACTACAAAAAAACATCGACCGGATTGGAATGAAATTTGGTATGTAACTTCCTCTAGGGCCCTAGGAGCTCGCTAAGAAAGGGTTTTTAAAAAATGGAAATTTAAGGCAGGTTGGGGGGGGATCAAAGTTACTAAAAATCCCCATAAGAAATACATAGTGTAATATATTTATTGATATAATATATTTTTTGTTAATATACATTTAACTTTGATTTGTCTATCCGTGCAAAGCCGGGTCGGGCCAGTTAGTACTTAATATATGAAAAAAGTATTGTTTTCGTCCAAATTTTCAAATTTGAATTTTTAGTGGAATTATCTGTTTTTGGTGCTAACTGAACCCCCAAATATTTTTTAGTGGAATTATCTGTGTTGGTGCTCCCTGAAACCAAAAATATTTTTAGTGGAATTATTTGTTTTGGTGTTGCCTGAACCCAAAAAAGTAGTACAGGATGTGTACAGAGCTGGTCCGATTTTGATGAAATTTGGTATGTAGGTGTAGTTCTGGATTATGTCTAGGGTTTTTTTTCAGTTTTTCAAATTTTTGATTTTTAAGGGGTTTTACCCTCCCCCCCCCCCCCCCCGGCCAAAAAAACAAGAAAAATTATTAAAATTTCTCAAAAACGGCTCTAACGATTTTGATCAAATTTGGCTTATTTTTAGCATTTAATATACCCTACCATATGCAAAAAAACCGCATCTTTCTAAAAATTCTCGTTTAGGTAATAATAATAATAATAACAGATTTTTGGGGGGGGTTTGCCAAAAATGAGGATGTTTTTCGAAAATTTTCAAACCCTTTTTTCGTGCATCTCTATAAAGGCCTAATTGACATGTTTGGTGCAAATTTGTTCGAAATCGAACGAATAGTTTTAATAATAATTATAATATGGATGTGTGTTACATGCATCTAATATTTTCCATGGTATGTCCTACTTTTGAAATTCTAAGTAACCACCTCCTATGCTACTCTTGGGAAGGTATAAAGTTTCAACTGGGAGAAAGTATGTGGCAGTTATCCGGTACCGTTTATTACATTGGTGAAATTTACATTGTGTGCAGAATGCCTCGCAACCATTCTAACAAACTTTACAATGTTATTCAGCAGGTCAAAGCTAGCAAACAATGCAATATAACATGTGTCCTATCTTGCTTAATTTAGAAGTTGTCTGTCTGTCTATGTGTTCTTTTAAACAAGTTATTATCTCATGAACGATTTAATAGAAATTCATCAAACCTCAAACTCACAATAAAACACAACTTAGTAGCTTGGCTAACTCCATTAACTGTGCTCTATTTAATGTTGATGAAGTAATGAGTTTCAAGATGGCGGCGAATTGAACCTTTAAATATCTAAAACAAAAATGTAATTGTGGGCTTAATTAAGACCACACGGGAGAAGTGTAAATTTTTTATACGAAATGAGGAAGCACAATGTCAATTTCAGAGGTATTACTAATTAAACTATGAATTGTATTATCATTAAAATAGTATACCTATGATGTAGGACGATCGGTTACACTTATTATAGTCCGGCTAAGGCGATAGAATATGATAATGGACTCTTCTGGTTCGAATCTCGAGAAGACCAAAACTTTTTTCAAACAGATGGAACGGTTCGTTTCACTTTAGGAGCGTTCCACATTAATATCTTTTCACTTTACGAGCGTTTCACTTTACGAGCGTTTCACATTAAGAGCGTTTCACTTAAAGAGCGTTTCACTTAAGGAGCGTTTAACATTATGAGCGTTTCACATTAGAAGCGTTTCACTTTAGGAGCGTTTCATATTAGGGGCGTTTCACATTAGGAGCGTTTCACTTAAGGGGCGTTTCACTCAAGGAGCGTTTCATTTTAGGAGCGTTTCATTTTAAGTGCTTTCCACATTAGGAGCGTTTCACATTAGGAGCATTACACATTAAGGGCGTTTCACTTAAGGAGCGTTTTACTAAAGGAGCTTTTCACATTAAGAGTGTTTCACTTTAGGAGCGTTTTACTTTAAGTGCTTTTCATTTTAAGTGCTTTTCACATTAGGAGCGTTTCACATTAGGAGCGTTTCACATTAAGTGCTTTTCACATTAGGAGCGTTTCGCATTAGGAGCGTTACACATTAGGAGCGTTACACATTAAGGGCGTTTCACTTAAGAAGCGTTTCACTAAAGGAGCGTTTTACATTAGGAGCGTTTCACATTAAGGGCGTTTCACATTAGGAGCGTTTCAGATTAGGGGCATTTCACTTCAGGAGCGTTTCAGATTAGGGGCGTTTCACTTAAGGAGCGTTTCACATTTAGAGCGTTTCACTTTAGGAGCGTTTCACTTTAAGTGCTTTTCACATTTGGAGCGTTTCACATTAGAAGCGTTTCACGTTAGGAGCGTTTCACTTAAGGAGCGTTTCACATTAAGAGCGTTTCACTTTCGGAGCGTTTCACATTAGGAGCGTTTCACTTTAGGAGCGTTCACATTGAAGAGTGTTTCGCTTTAGGAACGTTTCACTTTAGAAGCGTTTCACATTAGGAGCGTTTCACATTAGGTGCGTTTCACATTAGAAGCGTTTCACTTTAGGAGCGATTCACATTAGGAGCGATTCACATTAGGAGCGTTTCACATTAGGAGCGTTTCACTTTAGGAGCGTTTCACATTAGGTGCGTTTCACATTAGAAGCGTTTCACTTTAGGAGCGATTCACATTAGGAGCGTTTCACATTAGGAGCGTTTCACAAAAGGCATG
>JAGFPH010013158.1:11973-27435 GCA_018207615.1 Philaenus spumarius
TGACGGTATGACGAGTCATGGTTCTCCTTTCTTACTTGTTTATTTTTGTAATCCTCTGTGGTATTTATTATTATTACTTTTGTTCATTATTGTTAAAATTGATGTACATTAAATTAATACCTAATGATTTGATTGTTTGATAATGTTTAATTTTATTTAACATACAAATTGTATAGGTAACTAGCTGACCCGTACGGCGTTACCCGTGGTGGTTGGTATTTTCAGTCTTTTTAACGTAATTGTATTCTTTTTAAGTGTTCAGTCAGTGAGTGGTATTTGGCTTTTATATATCTTAAATAATTAGCCCAATAATTGGTGTTTTAGTTCATTGTAGGCCTAACCTAAAATTATATTCAGTTTTTGATCCAAATCAGTTGTTGATCAAAATCAGCTGTTTTAAGCTTTTCATACGAACAGCTGTTTTTTGTGCCCCTGATAAAATCAAAAGAAATCTTTCTTCTTCTTCCTTAAGATTGGCCTTCCATAAGATTAACATTGAAACTTTGAGGGCCACTGGGGCGTAGCCCTAATGTCCTAGGACTTCGGTAAATGGCCTAAAACCTTCCCAGGGTTAACCTGTGTTACTATGCAAAATTTCAAAGCAATCGGATGGACGGTTTGGTAACGCATAAAGGACAAACATACAAACAGACAAACGTACAAACAGACGGACATACATTGAATTTTATATATATATAGATAAGTTTAATGAACTTTATTTCTTTTTTACATTAATGATCTGATTTAATGTAAATAAATGCAAATATCTTCAGTACTTACGGTTTGAGATATGGATGTGCGGTTTTCACCACAGATTTTTTATTAAAATTATACATTTACTAGGGGAGACCCCTGCGTGCTCCGCACGCCAACCCCCCACTCCCCAACTCCCTGTTGGAACCCTAGCTAACCTATGCGAAGTTTTTGCAATTAATGTAGGCCTAGTTGCTTGATTTAATAAGAGATTGATTTATTAAATTTACTAAAAACACAATTTCATCATTGATTGATTTATTAAATTGATTTATTAAATTTATTTAAATTGATTTATTAATTTTACTAAAAAGACAATTTCATCATCAAATTTACTAAAAAGACAATTTCATCATCACTAATTATCCGTTCACCTCCATAACTATTGAACTATAAACAGAAAAACATAATTAAGCAACAGCAAAATTAAACATAACCTACTTCAATAAAGTAAATTACAACATAAACTAACCATGTCATGATAATAAAACATGTGCTGTTATAATCAGCTGATCTGTGCTATTATATATTTTTATGTCCAATAGAACTCCAGATGATAATAAAACATGTGCTGTTATAATCAGTTGATCAGTAAATACAATGTTATTGAATTGAAAATATTTTAAATTACATTTTAAAAATATTAAATGATGGAATAGTAAAATTTTAAGTAAAATGGGCACATATAGAGTTAATTACCTTTCATTTAACACAAACTGCATGTCAATCGGTCCAATAGAACTCGAGATCTCACTTGGAATAGGCCTAAAAATTTTCCCCATGTTAAATTGCCATAAGAGATTTTAATTTCCCTTTTTAGAAAATTTAGTGCTGTAATTACTAAAATCCAAGTAAAATGGGCACATATAGAGTTAATTACCTTTAATTTAACACAAACCGCATGTCAATCGGACCAATAGAACTCGAGATCTCACTTGGAATAGGCTTAAACAATTTTCCCATGTTAAATTGCCATAAGAGATTTTAATTTCCGTTTTTAGAAAATTTAGTGCTGTAATTACTAAAATCCAAGTAAAATGGGCAAATATAGAGCTAATTACCTTTCATTTAACACAAATCGCATGTCAATCGGCCCAATAGAACTCGAGATCTCACTCGGATTACAAAAAACCTTTTCAAATTAATATATAGATATGATGTATCACATGACCACTTTTCTATGAAAAAAAGAAAAACAGTTAGGCGGACCAAATTATTGACATCTTAATTAAATAGTATTTTTACATAGAGTAGGCTCCTCAATCACATCTACCTTCAAACATTCCTTGTACAAACGCTTTCAATAAACGTGTATTGATTTTATAGGCCTAACCTAAAATTGTTTAAAACTTTTGATCCAAATCAGCTGTTTTATTAATAATGTGTAACAATAATTATGTTCAATTATAATTTTTTAGATGTTTCAATTATATTACAGTTCATTGATTTTTCCTTTGTGTTTGTCTTTATTTTGTTAAAAAAAACCTAAATAAATGAAAAATAATAAACTAATTCTAATGTGCTAATTTGATTGCAATGGTAATGAATGTAAATGTATTAAAACACGTTATTTTGGGTTAATATAAACAGGCCACACCTAGAATTGTGTTGCTAAGCATTTGATACGAATCAGCTGTTTCATCTTTTATAGGGCTGCTTATGGGAGTAATGAATTCTCGCATTTTCTACCCTTTAAATTCCAAATTTTGCAAAATCCTTTTTTAGTGCGCCTCTGCATTATTGGACGGATCTACCTTTCAAATTTCTAGAACTTCAATAGAATCGGTTAATCCGTTCTCAGACTTTTCACCCACTCCTTACATTAATTTTCAGGGAACGTGTTCTGGGAATCTCGATCAGTGATCATTGACTACTCCCGACCTTAGGTCTCACCAGAAGAGTCACTGGAATAGCTCATCTTTCCTATGGATACAGCTAATATATTGTAGCGAATAATGATACATTTATCTGGTAAAAGATCCTTTATGTTGATCCTTATGATCAACCACTCCCTGAATTATAGAATCACCCTGTAAATATAGAAGATACTTAATTAGACTTAGATCCCAGTAAGTTCGGAATATTTAAACGTGCTGCTAAATAACAACACTATTAATGCCACTTTGTACGTCTTCCATAATACCTTAAATGTCATCTCTAGGCTATATATATAGTGTCCTGACCGACGATCAATGCAGAGCCGATTCTAATAAAGCTAGAGACTTGAAATTTGGAAGGCACATCCGTCCAATAATGTAGAGGCGCACTAAAGCTAGCCATTCAAGGTCCGATTTGTAGTCCGATGTAGGATCCGATGTAGGAGCGTGAATGGGTTTGATGGACGACGAGTTGGATGATCGGACAAATCGGAGTCCCAGATCAGACTACAAGATGATCCAACTTTCAACTTCCGACGGAGTCGGACTGTGAGTGGGGTGATCGTCCGATTGCGTCAGTTTAAATTTTGATTTTCCTGTTGTTTGATCTTCGTTTTCCCCTATACTTTGTACATTTTTACTTCTATAAAAATGGATAATAAAGAGTTTTTGAAATTTATTGAATTGTACCGTGAGAATAGGTGTTTGTGAACACAAGTGATGCAATTTATGCTAACTGACATGTTTGTGAGCATCTTCGCGTCATAATAGTTAAAAAATAATTTCTTAACCTATTTAAAAATATAGGTGATTGTTTAGTATACTTAAAAATAAAGGTGATTGTTTAGTATACTGAAAAAATATAGTTTAGGTGATTGTTTAGTATACTGAAAATGTAGGGGTACACTGACAAAATATAGGGGATTGTTTAGTATAGTGAAAAATGCAGGTGATTGTTTACTATACTGAAAAAATAAAGGCGGCTGTCTACTATATTTAAAAATATAGGGGATTGTAAGTATACTGACAAAATATAGGGGATTGTTTAGTCTAATTATTTGCACATAGTAATTGCTGGACATTTTTATACAACTGCCACGATTTACAAGGAAAGAAGACTGAATTGGAAACGTTAGTTCGATCGTAAGTTGGATGGTAAGTTGGATCGTGAGTGGTGAAACGCATCCAACTTACAGGCAAACTCGGTCATCCTACAAATCGGACCGTGAATGGCTAGCTTAAGAAAGGATATTGCAAAATTTGGAATTTAAAGGGTAGAAAATGCGAGAATTCATCCCTCCCATAAGGAGCCCTATAACAGATGAAACAGCTGATTCGTATCAAATGCTTAGCAGCACAATTCTAGGTATTTCCTATTTATATCAACCCAAAATAACGTTTTTTAATACATTTACATTCATTACCATTGCAATCAAATTAGCACATTAGAATTAGTTAATTAATTATTTTTCACTTATTTATGTTTTTTTTTAACAAAATAAAGACACAAAGGAAAAATCAATGAACTGTAATACAATTCAAACATCTTAAAAATTATAATTCAAAATAATTATTGTTACACATTATTAATAAAACAGCTGATTTGGATCAAAAGTTTAATACAATTTTAGATTAGGCCTTTAAAACCTATGAAATATAATAATAATTCAAACATCTAATATAATTAAACATATTTTTTTAAATATTATTGTTACACATCTCTAATATTATAAAGAGGTAAAATTTGTTTGTTTTTTTTGTAAGTGGGGGGGGGGGGGGTAATCTCTGGCACTACTGAACCGATTGAAGAAATAGTTTTACTAATAAAAAGCTACACTATCCCTGAGTAACATAGGCTATAATATTCATTTCTATAAAAACCTTTTTTTGTTTTAATATTTGTAAATTTAATCGGAAAAAATTCTTAGGTTAGGCATAGAATGATAAACCAACACTTGTATTTCAATTTATTACTATAGCAACCAATTGAATAAAATAACAGATAATATAGGTGCTGATTGCTCCAATATTTCCATTAACAGATTATTTCAAAATTTGAAGCAATTATTTTTGTATTTCTAGTTTTTAGGTTAGGGTTTTAAAGTGTAGATCTTTTAACCATTATTATAACTGCTGTTATAAAATATAGGTAAGAAATAACTTGATTTGGACATTTAACATTATTTACCATCTTAGTTTTGAGGTTATTATTACTACACCTTTATTATAAATAAAACATAGGCTAACATATGATTTTAGAAGGTTCCGTTGGGGGTTGGCGTGTGGAGCACGCAGGGGTCTCCCCTAGTTATAAATAAAGCAGCTAATTTGGACCAAAGGTTTAACACAATTTTAGGTTAGGCCTATAAAATCAACACACGTTTCTTGAAAGCGTTTCGAATTATTACCATAGCAACCACAATAACACATTAATAATAATATTATGTTAATTGTTTAGGTTAGTTGGTCAATATCTACGATATAGTACGGTAAGCAGTGTTGCATTAATAGTATATATATTTTATATGTTATAACCTTAACTTTTTATTGAATGACTTTATTGTTTTCTTTAAAAAAACTTAATTATAAATCAAATAATGATTAAATTTGTAAACTGATATAGGTTTATTGCTATTTTCAGGACTAAGTGATTTTTTTACTTTCTCCCCCTATACCATAGTAGGCCTAGGTTATATGGAGAAAGTATTGTATTCGTCAAAATTTTCGAGTTTGAGTTTTTGGTGGAAATATCCGTTTTGGGTGCCCCTGAACCTAAAAAAGTGGTTTTCGGAGTGATGTCTGTGTGTGTAGGGGTGTCTGTGTGTTGGTGGGGGTGTGTGTGTGGATGTTATCAGACCTAGAGCATAAACCAGTCGTCCGATTTTGATGAAATTTGGTATGGAGGTACTAATCCACGGTATCTCCAGGTGTTTTTTCATTTTTGTGAATTTTTGATTTTTAATGGTAATTTTCCCATAAAAACCCTTAAAATAACGGAAAATCAACTTTTCTCAAAAACGGCTCTAACGATTTTATAGTTTATTAGGGACCTAAAGTACTATAAACTATAAAATTTTAATCAAAATCGACCCACCCGTTTTTGAGAAAAGTTGGTTTTTCCGTTATTTTATGGGAAAATTATTCTTAAAAATAAAAAAGTAAAAAAATTGGTATTTTGAATTATTAATCTACTGATGAAAAGGTAGAGTATGTTATAGTAATTTTCGTCAAAAATAAAATGGCACCACCCGCATCCGTGTAATAAGTTCCTGTAATGAGGGAGAAAGTATGTGTCAGTTTCCTGATACCATTTATTTCATAAGTTTTTTATTTTTTAATAATTTTCATTTACTTATTATTTTTAGTTTTACGTAAATTTTTTAAGCTTATTTTATTGTAAAAGAAATTTTAATAATATTTTAAGTTATTTAGAGTTACACAAAATTAACAACTTATATTCATTTATTGTATGAGTAGATTTAATTAACCAAAATATATGCATACTAACTGCGTTACCCAGCTTCGCCCGGAGTTAAATCGGGTTTACCGTACTGAAAAAAAACATATAAAACGATACTAAACAAAGCTGTTTTCAAAATTTTCACCTGAACACGCTACGAACATTTAACTGTCAACATCGGTTTTCCTGTACCTAAAAGCGTGCTTCATACAAACTATAAACATAAAATTATGTAATATTATTTTAAGAGATTTCAAAACTATTTGGAATTTGACTGCTTAAGTCAAAGGAATGAAATGGGATAGTTACCCTTAAAATTAAATCAAGCAATAGCAAAGCATTGCACGTCCATTGTTAAATATAAAATTTTACGTAGTACCAATTTCTATCTGTGACTTCTGTTTACATCCTATTAGAGAATTCTTCTCAATCTGTGGGCTTATAACTCCAGAAACACCAATCGGATATGAATGTGGGTTACGGCACATTCTCTATTGGCGACATGTTTTGTAAGTTTGTAATGATGACGTCAAACGGTTAGAAACGCCTACAGACTGATTTTCCTTGGCATAGTTTATGTGGTAATTTACTTTATAATTGATAATAAATCGAGTTTTCTTGTTCCAGGTAAATATTGCAGCCTAAGACCAAGGAATGGGTGAGTCATATTCTATACTATGCGCAGGTGGTTGTCCAAGGTCACAATGGCACAACCAGAGCTGGTCTAAGGCATAGGTTTAATCAAGTAGAAATAGTCCGCCATGAGTTCCGCATCTACATTGTATCATTGTATTTGGATAACCTAATAGAACTCCGATCCAATGCAATATTTTGTTCCACTGGAAATTCGACTTTTTTGGCGCTATCTATTGGGGAAACGAAGGAAGCTGGTTGGAAACACCAATGCTTACAATGCTTTCTCCCTAGCGCTACCTCGCGGCGCGATCATGTACTACTTTCGCGAACACCTTTTTTCCGGCACACAACCACCTTATGGATGCAAGATTTATTTATTATTCATGATCTATGATTGTTTGCAAAACTAAAGGGCTTCCGCTCTTGCTCGCTTCGCTCACCAACTCACGCAGTGAGGTTTTGTCCCCCCCCCTTACACTCGTGACGACGTAAATGCAACATATTATTGTATACTCTTGACATTTTCAGGGATATGCCGATTGATTAGGACTGAGGCACTTGTTTCGTGGTAGGATGGTGGGGACTTGGATTCTGACGCATGCGCAAGAGTGCCAGAGATTTGGAGTAAATGACATACATTTTGTATGTACTAGATAGATTATTTTATAATTTACATTAATCATATTTAATGTATTAAAAGGGTAATTATGTCCGTCTGTGTGACCCTTTTCTAATTCAAGTAGTTTACTTGCTTTACAAGACGCGTTTTGGAACTAGTTTCATCTTCACATTATCGTTCTGTTGAAGTTGTTATTACATTAAAATAAATTATAGCAACATAATACATATACACGCGCACAATAACGCAAATAAATAATACCTCCGCGTGTGCACACCATCGAATACTTTTATCTACTGAGGACGCGGAATCTTTAAAAACATCTTCCAAGTAACAGAGTAACCTATGCCAAGTATAAATAACTATGCACACCACTTTATAGAAGAGAACCGCTCGTATTCTTATTTTGAAACTAATTTCCAACCAATACAGATATGCAGGAAGAACATAGAAATGGACGCGCTAGAGGAATACGAAGTATAACAGGTGTCCCCAAAGTGCCCTCCCCCCTATTATTTTTTTTTTTATTCATGGAAATAGACAGATTTGCTTTGGGGATTGTTAACAGGAACAGAAATGAAGTTTTTTGGCGTATTGTAAATTTAAACCTCTAGCCCAAAAATGGTTTATTTTGGGGGTAAGTCGAAAATTTTAAATGAGAACCCCTATTGAGTGTCACCTCATTTTAAAGGTTTTGATAAAAGAAGAAGATTGGCGCAAACCTTATGTCTGTATGTTGGCTCTATCCAACATAATGGCCAATCAAAATTATAACTTTTCCCCTTTTAAATAACATTGAAATGTTAAAGATGATACATCTGTTATTTTTTACTAGGATTTCATCCAGTAGGTCACTCAATCTACGTTATAAAACATAGTAATTAGTATAAAAAAAGTGATGCTAAGCCCTCTGGAATTCCCAGGTACTGGACTTTCGGTTGATACAACCTTGCAAATGCTTTGTTACTGTGCATGTTTGTCGACTCCTAATAGTAAAAAATCTACTGGGAATTCCTGAGGGCTTAGCTTTATTTTTTTATACAAATTATTATGTTTTATAACTTAGATTGAGTGACCTACTGGATGAAATCCTTGTAAAAAATATATAGACCTCCGGTTTGCGCCAATCTTCTTCTTTTATCAAGGTCTTTAAGATGAGGTATCACTCATTAGAGGTTCTTTTAAAATTTTCGACTTACCCTAAAAAATACCCCATTTTTGGGCGGTTGGGGTTGAAATTTACGATACGCCAAAATACTCCATTTTTGTTCATGTTAACAATCCCCAAAGGAAATCTGTCTATTTCCATTATTACAAAAAATAATAGGGGGTTGGGGGGTGGGGCTTTTGGGACACCTGGTATAAAGCGCAGTTAAAAGTTCAGAACATGTTGAATGATGAATTGATCTTTGAATCTAATTTGTTGTATGACTTTGCTAGAGGGATAGATATGAAATGCAAACATTAAGCGGTACCTACTGCATGCAAGTTGGAGATCCCGCGTCCTCAGTAGATACAAGTATTCGATTGTGTGCACACACGGTGGTATTATTTGTGTTATTGTGCGTGTTTATATGTGTTGTGTTTTTTATTTTAATGTAACAACGACTTCAACAGAGCATTAAGGCGGCTTTGCACGACGGTAATAACTCGTACGAGTCACTGGGACGAGTACTGGAGGCGAGTGTTTCACAGAGATGTTGGCGCCTACACGTTAATTAAAATTGTTTAGTAGCAATTTCCAGTAGTCGAGTTTTTCTAGTATTTTATTGCAAAAATGAGCACTATATGCAAAACGTGTTTAAAGACGTGAATTAAAGTTGTAATATATCTTTTCTTTTCTAATTAACCTAACTTTAAAAGTGAAAGAAAAACAATTTTATTTAGGAAGAACAAAAGAAATCAATGATTATTTATTACTATGTAACAATACAATTTAATGAAAACACCCACGGCATAATAGGTCATTTAACATGAAAAGTCTTATTCTCGGGGCTGGTATCCGTGGGCAACAATATTCAATTAAAAAATATTAATAATAAAGAAAAAAGTTTTGAAAATGTGCAGTTATAGTATGGCAAGTTTTAGGTTAATGTAACGCTGAAATATTATTAGTAATATCTCACCACACTTTAGATAATCTTTCAACAACTTCGTGAAATCTTTTTTTTCTTCAATCGAGGTTTTCTCCTTACAGGTTAATCAAGATTTTCTATTTCGGTTGGGTCCCTTTTAGTCTGTTACATTAACGGTCTGGCTTCTTTCCGCAAAATTTGTTTTACCCTTCCTTTCTTGCTTTTTACCTTCAGTTTTTCAGCTTTGTTGCGGGTCTTGCCGTATTTCAATTTGTCAGCTGTTACGTACGCAGGCTATTTGGAGCCGGTCCTTAGTTCGTATAAGATGTATTTATTTATTTCTATCAAACGTTTTTTAATAGTATTTATATTTATTATTTCCAGGATTATGTAGTCTTTATAGAAATAGCTTTAATTAATCGTTTTATGCCCGTTTACAAAAGTTATTAGTGATTGTTTCTTGTTTCATAACGATTCTGAACAGCTGGTGCATTCCCGTATGTTGGTAGTTCGTTAATGATCCGCGAGAGCGCTCTGCATTCATCTACTGCAACCTTTATATTTATCAACTGTTCCCGCTTGACTCGCTCGTTAACTTAAATGTACTTATTCATGCGTTTATTGACCTAAATATATCCGTTTTTTTTTAAATGATTATTATTTGTTTTAAATTTTGGTGTTAGATTTTTATAATCCTTTACAAGTTATTCCGAAGCGAATATAGATGTACTATTACAAAGTGTTGTGCGAAGAATTGATGGAAATAATCGAATCGGAAGAAAACGTACCAACAAGAATTGACGGGCCGATTTGTTCTTATAATTATCCAGGCTCTTATTCCATACACATTCTTCGTCTCTATACAGTTCCACACATTTTAAAGTGGTATATTCAGCCCACTTAGCCATTTTAGAAAACTACACGCAACGATCAACTGTTACGAAACACGGGGTACGCACTATCAACGACTTCGGTAGCACTAAGCTAACCACTCGTAGACTATGTGTTCCTCGAATCGGTCTCGCAAAGGTGCTAGTATGTCATACATTCGAGTATTGTGTAGGGGAAGTAATGGTGGGGAAACCAACTCGTTCCAGTAAAAAGGATTAGTTTCTATTCGCTCGACTACTCTACTGAAATACAGAATATAAATTTACACAAGGCGAGTATTAGACTCGGTTTTAGTAACTCGTACGAGTTACTAGCGTCGTGTAAAGCCGGCTTTAATCTGAAGATGGAACGAGTTCCGAAACGCATCCATGTAAACGCGTTGTATGTAAAGTAAGTAAACTACTTTAATTACAAAAAATTCACACAGTCTGACATAATTATCCTTTTAATCATGAGTGACTTGGTTACACAATGAGTTTTTATGTATTACTTTATTTACAATTTTTAACCAATTAAATACATTTATTTATTCATAAATTTCGTTGCAAATGTTTCCCATAGTGGTCACTGACATCCAGGAGTTTGTATAGTCTCTGTTTCTGTACAATTAATTAATATTTCATTTTATAACTAGCTTGAATACCCGTGATGTGATGTACTAAGGGACAATTTTTAGTTTTCCCGCGGGCTTACATCAGTTCGAAAACTATGGATTTGACAGTTGTTATAAATGGTGTTGCGTATCATAGGGCGTAGGATCGGTGTAAAATTGCATTCTTCTGCGTGTTTTTGTGTAAAAATTATAAAACCGTCCCGATATTTTTTGAAGATCCTGTGTAGTAATGCTAGGAAGCTGCACAAAATGTACATTCTTTTTTGATAAATTATTTCTTTAAACAATGTATTCAAATGATATTCACAATCTATATAAATTACATTTAGTTATACAGCTCATATTTATGTGGATCGTGCAAAATGTAGTAAAACTTCCGCAAAGTACAATATGGAATTTTTGCAAAATTTAGTATTTAAAATTTGTTAAATTTGAAAATTTAGCTATCTATTTGAATTGAAATTTAATTGTCTACAACTTTCATCCTATGACTTTTTTCAATTGAAGTAACCGTTTAAAAGATATGCGCGATTAAAAAGTCATGAAATGTAATTTTGCACAGAAATGGTAAAAATGACAGTTTTTTGGCTGCAAATTTTGGCTATACCCATGAACCAAATTTGATGTTTTATATACTCATTTGACGCGAAATTTAACCGTTTTTAATTTTAGAAAGAATAACGTTTTCTATACGATGCACCATTTTCCAGTTGTAAGCAAAAACTGAAAAAAGAGCGAACTTTTTGCGGTTTTATGGCTCCCAAACGTTATGCTCACCTCCTGCGATGGTGCAAACGTAGATTACATGTATTTGGGACCTAGTGAAGATTTTAAAACGATTTCCCAGCTTTCCCGTGAATTAATTCCTGGAAAAATCCTAATTTTACTAGCCTGTAGAACGAGACTGTATCTTGGTAATTTATCAAGAACATTATCTTCTGTATGAAACGATTTTCAATAATACAAGTAGCATAATACGAGACTTATTGTATTTTATGTACTATCCAGAGATTAAGATCACATGTTATTTTACAGTGGTAAAACGTCGTACAAATATAATAAATTATCGTACGTCTGGCAACACTGAATATATTAGACTGGACAATGATGTTCCTGTTACACTTTTGCTACCACTTACACGCGGCTTCGCTCGTAGATATGAATAATTTAGTGAAAGCTATGCATAATATAGATATGAAGTAAGCGCTAAAATCCCTCCAGTTTTGAGGTACATTTTACGTCTTTTAGACGCAAAGAATCGAAATGGAGTAATTGCTTTATCTTGATTATATTTAACTTAAGAGTAATATATTGCAAATGTTAGGTTTCAAATTGCATAGCAAGTGTAGAAATTATTCTTTATTTTTAAGGGTAGTTATCCCATTTTACCCCTTAGCTCAAGTAATCGAAATGCAAGTGGTTTTTCTTTCTTGTGTATCACTTGATATGTACCAAATTTTAGCTCTGATTGTAGGACGTTGTGTAATTTATATGTAGTCTATTTTATACGAGTAGCTACCCCATTTTACTACTTAGACTGTAGTGACTGAAATTCTATGGGTTTACTTATTCTTCGTAAAATGTATGAAATAAATGTACCGAATTTCAGTTCTCTATATTTAATTGTAATAAAATAACGAATTTATTGTTTTACGGATTGGTATCGCAGTTTTCATCCCTTAAAGGAAAATAATCAATATGCGAGTGCTTCTAATTTCTTGATGTATCCGATAAGAAACAATTGTGCAATCTAAATTCTCATTGAATTAAAGGTGTATCGTTTTAGAATAGTTTCCCTATTTTAACCCCTTAAATGTAATTAATCGAACGAATTTTTACGTCGCTTACTCCCTCTTGTGCTACGGATACGTCAAACGATGTTGGTGTGCTTAGCCAACGTACAAATTGGACCATACATATCTACAAACTTTTCTTCTTTACATTTATACAGATGATAATCCTTATCAAATCTCTGTCGTCCGCTGTTAGTTAGGCCAGGGAGTGCAGTGCAGAAACTTATTGTCTGACAAAACAAAAACACTTCCTATTGAACTCGTCGATAATACACTTTCAGCGATTTTTTTACTACTACGCAGTTAATTATGTTACTTTTATATTCCTGATGGTTCAAGTGCTAATTTTCTCAAATGGAAATATCTTGCCTTAAAATAATGCATTATAAACTAATAGATGCCCAAGTTTTTTGTTTTGTTAAATAAATCCCCGGTATTCACTTTGGGTTACTTCATACCAGTTGTATTGTGATCCCCTACCCACCAAATCTAATGAGATTTTGGAATATTTGTAGGAATTGCAGAACAAAAAAACGCACTAATTGATAACTAACCAATAGAAAGCGAGATATTTGTAGGCCTATAGAGAATGTTTTTCGTTACCCTGACCTCTAACGACTTGCAGGAAATTCATTGAGTCTTTTCACAGGTGTATATACAGGGTGTAAAAAAAACCTTTCAAGACTTCGGTATATGATTCTTCATACAAAAAGGAAGAAAAAAGTTAATTTAAACATATTCCCGAAAACTCTTCGTTTTCCAGATATCCACCATTTTGTTTTTTGTACAAAATAATTCATATCTAGAGAACGGTTTGACTGATTGAGTTCAAACTTGCCATGAAGTTTAACCCAACAATGATATATCTGAAGAAAAATAAGCGATTAAATCCAATCATGCGTTTCAGAGTGGCGGCTGTTTGAAAATTTCAAACCTACATTACTCAAAAACCGTACATTTTAACGAAAAATGTCGACACCTTTTTTGTAGCGCTTTTGATTCCCTATCGGATGGGGTAACTCTCAAAACAATCGAATGAAGGATAATAGCTAGGTTATGTGTAATAATTGGTTTGTTCAAACTGGCATCCTAATAAACACGGCAATATTGTATGTAGTTATCTTTTACAGCCGCTATTTCGAAACTCATGGTTAGATAGATTCGATTATTTTTCTTGAGATAGATAATTGTTAGGTTAAAATTCATGCTCAGTCAGTTAAACCGTTCTCTGGATATGAATTATTTTGCGCAAAAAACAAAACGGCGAAAATCTGGAAAATGAACCGTTTTCAGGCCTATGTTTATATGAATTTGTTTCTTCCTTTTTTGTATGAGGAATCATATACCAAAGTCGTGAAAGGTTTTTTTTACACCCTGTATTTTAGAGAAAAAGGCGATACAAACATTTGGATTTCGATTATAAGCATATCTAAGGCGTACAAATATTGTTCATAGAAAGTTTTTAAGCAAAGTGTACTCAAAGACGTGAAACTTAGATTTTGCGCTTACTTTCGTAAAAATGATAACTTCATCATATATGTAAGCCTAAATGGGAAACAGATTGATTTGAACGAAACTAGCTTTACGATTTTGGACCAGTGAGATCTCAATATTTACCCTATAGGCTACTGTATTTCTTTCATTCGTTTATTAGCGAATTTCCATAGGGCCTGAGCTATTGCAGTGGCCCTTATGGTAAGACCCAAGGTCGGGAGTAGCAAATAAGCACCGACTATGGTCCCCAGACCACGTTTTTTGGTGTCATTAAAAATCATATATATATATATGTGTGTGTTCGCACTCTAGCGGCCGCATTTTAAGTCCGATTTGGTTCAAATATGGTACACATGTTGGTTGTCTACGTCGCTCGGACGAGTTCGTTAGCCAAAAAAATCCAACAATCGGAAGCACGTTTTATGACAGGAAGTAACTATTTTTTGAGATTTTTCTACGAGAATGAATTTATTTTTGAGTTTTTCCAACAATTATAAATGTAGAATGTTATTCTGCACATTTTGTTTTTTTACGCGACCTTATAGCTCGCTTGGTTAGCCCAAAATCGATCAAAATGTAAAATACCATAGAAGTACTTGGTTCAAAGCCATGTGTTGGATTCTACCGCGGGGTTGGCGTGCGAAGCACGCAATGCATTGTGTATTGAAGATACTCCCAATATAGGGAATGGCGTGCGAACCATTTTGCAGTTATTCAGCACCGTCGTGAATAGACCTATTTCTCAAGTTGTTGGTTGAAACCCTAAAACATAGGCCTATAAACTTAATTTTGGAAATTTGCTCAACTCACGTCAGCGGTTCAGCTGCGTGGTCGAATTATTCATACCTGTGGGCACCCCTGCAAATAGTATAATACGTTCGTACATTCAAATTTGAAGGCATAAAACTAAAACAACAGAGAAATATCTTTGTAAAAATATATTTTAAGTTCGTTATTGAATATTTGTAAGTTTTCAAGTGTTTAAGAGCTCCACTATGGTTATATTTATTTGTTATTTAAAAACACTGAAGATCGGTCACCATTTACTTGCTTTGTAAATTAATAAAAACATGAATTTCTCTTTTTATCCGTGGTAGGTCTACTTCTTTGTTTTACGAGAAGCTTGTTAGAAGGTATGTGTAAGTAAAAAGGACCATTCCCTTATCTTTACATTCCTTACATTTTGTACGATAAGGTAACCTCCCCCCCCCTCCTCCAGTTTGACTGCCTACTCCTTGAGCGTGAGGTGTC
>JAGFPH010013161.1:8148-20152 GCA_018207615.1 Philaenus spumarius
ATACCAATATTATAAACAGGTAAACAAATTTGGTTTGATTGTATGTATCTTCTGAATCGATTGAAAAAATAGTTTTACTAATAAAAAGCTACACTATCCCTGGGTAACATAGGCTATAAATCATTTTAATAAAAACATTTTTATTTAAATATTTGTAAATTTTAGTCGGAAAAAATTCTTAGGTTATACCTTGAGATTGATGAACCAATACATATTTCTTGAATGTATTTACATTCATTAAAATAGCAACCAATTAAATAATTTAACAGGTAAAACAGCTGTTTGCACTAATATTTCCATTAAAACCTGATTTCGAAATGTGAAGCAATGATTTGTATTTCCAACCCGTAGGTTAGGTTTTTATTAAAGCGTAGACCTGAGCCTTGGTGGTTCTTTTAACCTTTACTATTATAACTGCTGTTATAAAATATACGAAATAATTTGATTTGAACATTTAACATTAATTACCACTTTACCCTTGGGGTTATTATTAATCCTACACCTTTAATATAAAGAAAACATAACACGATTATGTGTATAGAAGGTTCCAACGGGGTTGACGTGCGGAGCACGCAAAGGTTTCCCCTAGTTTTTTATAAAGGTAAAAACACGCGATTTAATCGCTACAGTTTGATATTTATATTGAAATTAAATAATACAAATTGTGCTTCTTCTTAAAAAGTTCATTCTGTTTTTCGTACAAAAAGATAGAACAAATAGAATATAGCCTAAACAGAAAAGAATTTCTGTTAAACACGGCTGAAGGCCAATAGGAAACAAGACCTCATTTGGCCGCACTGAACCCGATTCCCCTAGCACTGTATAAGTTAGTTAAATCTATTCATTGGTTGATTTTTGTTTCTTTTGTTTAATATTTTATTGTTTTCTTATATTTTGTCACTTCCTGTTTGGGGTATTACTGGCTTACTTTCGTATTCTAGTTTAACTATGTAAGTTATTGCAATATTTCAGATTTATTATATACTAGCTGTCCGATCCGGCTTTGCACGGATAGACAAATCAAAGTTAATAAATGTATAAATTAATGTTATACATAACATGTTATACATATAAATTAATGTTAATAAATGTTATAAATGTATATTAACATAAAAAATATATCAATAAATATATTACACTATGTATTTCTTACGGGGTTTTTTTTGTAACTTTGTCCCCCGAATCCCCCCTAAAATTTCGAATTTTTTTATTTTATTCCTTTCTCAGCCAGCACCTAGGGCCCAAGAGGAAGCTACCTTCCAAATTTCATTCCAATCCGTTCGGCGGTTTTTGAGATTTCGTGATTTTAAGAAAAGACTTATATTGATTAAAGTTGTAAACATAACCCCAAAGTATAATCTACGCTAGGTTTTGTTTTATCAGATGATGGGTGAAATCAGCTGTTATACGTTACTCACGTATGTACGTACGGACTGCCGCGGGCAAAAACCTGAGACAAATGGGCTAATTACTAGGGTAATTAGGCCTAACAATAAAAGTCAGATATAGAAGCCAATAGGCCTAAATATGTAAATGTAGAGTTAGTAATAAGTAAAATAACACTTTGTAAATAGATATCACAAGAAAAAATGTATGTAAAAAGAAAGGAAGTAATTTAAAATAATTATATTGTAAATTGCAGGCCTAGTCAAGGTTAAACGTAATAGAAGCCAAGCTTAGTGAATTATTCTAAGGGAAATCGACAGGATAATTCTTGTCAAGTTTTGTCGAATATTGCACAACTCGGTACTGTTGCTATGCGCCGTAAAAGGCTATGTTAAAATTTGAAAGTTTTTTAAAATATAAAAATAGTAAATTCTTTTTAATGAAATGTGTAGAGGAGAAGAAAATCATAATATAATTAACAGGATTGTTTTAATTAAAATAATTACAAAGTTATAGAGCAAAGACTTATGTGAAAAATGCTAAAATTCACAAATTTAAATAATTCAAAGGCCTAAATTGGGGATAAAGTAAAGGATAATACATTAATAATAATTAACTAAAAATGAATTAATTTAATTAAATATTTTTGAATAATTAGGCTCAAAAATAAATAAACTAATATAACTAATTAAATCAAGGGAAATAAGGTTATATAGTAAGAAATATATATTAAATAAGGTGTAGTATATATGTTTATGTAAGATACCATGTGAGAAGGGGGCATAAACCAAAAAGGGGGATTGCCAAATCCAAAATTCGACAATTCACAGATAATAGGCCACAGAACCGTGCCCGAAGTGAAGAAAGAAAAAAGAAGAACAGTTTTGGAAGTTTGGGAACCAGAAGAAGAAGATGGAACCAAGAAAATTCAAATTTGGACCATTTTGAAAAATTTAAAATTCAAAATTAAAGAAAAATTAGCGAAGGCAATAACTTGAGAACCAGGAACCCTAGAACTACAACTCAAAGGAGGAAGAAATCAGAAGATGGTCAAGAATCCAATGAGCCAAAGAAATCTAAAATCGGACCAGGGGTTACAAAGTTAGAGCACTTTGAAAGTTTTAAATACAAAATTTGGTTAAATCCTGTAGAATCCGGCATAGCTTGAGTCAACAATAGGGAGCGAGCTAGAAGTATGACGTCATGCGACCACCAACGAGGCCAATACAATTACTTATTGCGCTGCAAATGAAATAGTTAATTATCAACGAAACCAAAGTGGATTAATTAAAATAAAGTCGTGGGACTTAATTTAAATAAATAAAGGAAGATTCTACAAGCTAGAAGAACCATATAAATCACCAGAGAAACGAAGTTGCTAAAAAGGGAAGAGTAAATCTCTTGACTTCGATTTGAACAGTACGAGGTTGAGGGAAGAAGAATTAAATTTAGTTGCGTATTGATAGTCACCCGAGGACCACGTACAAATCTGCAGAAGCGGTAGTAGGTCGACAAATATCACCAAATCCAGTACAGTTAGGCGGGCCGTAATAAATCGCTATAATTTAAAGAAGAGGAGTGATCCTAAGGGATTGAAGATAGAAATCGTTCTACCTTAAAGAAGAGGAGAAATCCTGGGAGGAAGGAAGAAAGAAGAAGATCAAGGACTTCATTTCAAGGCTTAAACCACCTAGGAGAAAATCTGCGATCAATCATAATTATTTGTGAGTAGCAAATAACCAAGCTATATACATTTTTAATATAAATAAAAATCCAGAGATAAAATTTTAATAAATAAAATCAAAAGTAATAGTAAATTCAGAGGAAAGTGTAAAAGTAAACTCATTCAGGAATATTCCCTATTCTCACAATGGTATAAAAGCGTTTAAATATAAATGTAAATAATATCATATGTGTAAATATCAGTAATATATTTGTTTGAAATTTTAAGAAGTTGAGAAAGGATAATTAATTTGTTTTTTGAAATTAAAAAGTTTTAATTTTCAAATCTTAATTTCTTTTATTTATGAGTTAAATACCCTATACCAGAAATTTAACCAGTGCTCTAGAATAAGTTAGTTGATAAGGTTCTATTAATTCTTGTGTGTGACATAATAACTCCAAACGGCACGGCCCGGAGAAGGAGTCTGACTAGAGCCAGTAAAATATTATATAAAGTGTATTCATTACAAACAAATCTTTTAAGATTTAGGAAAGTTAGCGTATTTCCTATTTCTTGTCCACGTATACGCGCAAAAAAATATTAAGGGCAAATCAAATAGAAAATAGAGGCGGATGCGACGTAGCAAGAGACCTTGCGAACCCGAGAAATTAAAAGTGTGCGCGTGTGCGGCGTGGCAAGTGACGTCCGAACGTGGGGCGAAGACCTTGCGAACCCGAGAAATTAAGAAAAGCGCGTATACAGCGTGGCAAGTGGCGCCCAACGTGGGGCGAAGACCTTGCGAACCCGAGAAATTAAGAAAAGCGCGTATACGGCGTGGCAAGTGGCACCCAGAACGCGTTGGCTCGACGAAATAAATAATTTTAAAAGTAAAAATATTTATAAATAGTCGAAAAAACGTACGGACAGTTATCACATTAGAGAATTGATTAACCGACAAATAATTAAAGTAATTGCACAAGAAAAAACATAAATAAACAAATTTGAATAATGCCGGACCCACCGAAAAAACATGATGAGTCGGATATCCAAAAAATGATGAGGCTAATGGCGAGCGAGAGACAAGAGCGGATCGCCGAGAAGCAAGAACGCGAGGCGAAAGAAAAAGAACGCGAAGCGAAAGAGTTTGCCGAGAAACAGGAACGGTTAGCGGAAAAGCAAGAACGCGAGGCGAAAGAAAGGGAACGCGAAGCGAAAGAGTTAGCCGAGAAGCAAGAACGCGAAGCGAAAGAGAGGGAACGCGAAAAACGGGAGCGAAAAAATAGCGAGGAAATCTTAGCAGCGGTAGGCGGGTTAAAAAACAATCTAAAAGAAAGTATCGAGTTAATCCACGGCCGAGTAGACCAATGCGAAGTGCAAATTACCGAACTTAAAGAGGATATAGTTATTTTAAAATTAGCTGACGAGGAAAATAAAATTCAGGTAAAGAAAGTAGAACTCTCCGTGAAAGAATTGGAGAAAAAGGTTAAAAACATTAGCGCGTCACGAGGTATACGCGGCGCAGAAAAAAGAGTAGTGTATGTTCATCCAAGTCCGGGGGAACAAATTAGATTACCTGAATTTTGGGGAAATGCGCGAGGTAGCCCTATGAAATTTATTAAAGATATGGAGGAGCATTTTCGGAAATCGACCCGAATTTAGAGGGGGAAGATAAACTAAAATTAATAGAAAAGCAAATTAAAGGTTCAGTTCTAGATTGTTGGTCAATAGTTAAGAGGGGGAGTACCACCTATGAAGAATTTAAAGTTAAATTTATTGATGATTTTTGGGGTTATCAAGAGCAACAGATGCTCAGAAACCAAATCGAAAACGGGAGATACAACGATCGAGGATCGATGTCACGCGTCGAGTATTTTTGCAAGATGGTGAAAAAAGCGACATTTTTAGATCCCGCGATACCCGAAAAATTCGTAATTAATAGATTGTTGCGACATTTCGATTCAAGAATTCAAGTGGCGAGCGTAGGAAGACCGAGCGAGAGTTTTGAAGAGGCGATTGAGTTGTTAAGGGCGTTCGAAGCCATGGAGAAAAACGAAAGGCCGAAAACGAGCGGGAACCCTGATAGGACACAGGCAAGAGCCCCGGACTCATCTAACCCTCCTAGAAACCCTTACCAACGATCCTATGGTGATAGACCTAGCACAAGCCAACACCCAGCACTCACAAAACCTAATCCTACCAATTCGAGTGTTCCTAACCCAAGTCCAAAAAACTAGGTTATAGGGTCCCGGAAAACAGGAAAATAGGCCAGGAAAGGAGAATAGAATCGGATTCGGGAGCCGAAGTCAAGCAACAATCAAAATTAAATTCATCAAAATTAAAAAAGTATAGTAGGTTACAAGTAAAATTGCAAAATATTTCTTATGATATGAGGGAAGAGTTATTGGAAGAGCCGGGGGAATTAGATATAAAAACCGAACAAATATATTGTCCAACGATCAACGGTAAGATATTTAATAATTCCGTGGAAATAGAAATAGATACCGGTGCCCAATGGTCGGTCATTCAAGAGGAATATTTAAAACAATTGAATGCGAAGGGACATAAATTCATGGAACTACCGGTGGCTAATGTGAAGATCGTGACAGCGATAAAAGGAAGGAAACAAAAAATCGCGAAACAAATAATGTTACCGATAACCATAGCGGATAGGACAGTCCATGGAATATTTCTAATAGTGCCTAAATTAACCAAACCATTAATAATAGGATGCAATCTGTTAAATCAATGGAAAGCAAAAATAAATATGGAGTATAAAAATATTTTGGTTGGGCTTTTCATTGACATTAAAAAAGCATTTGATACAGTGGGCCATATAGTTTTATTAAATAGATTATGGGAATTGGGCATAAGGGGAATTACATATGAACTGTTTAATAGTTATTTATTGAATCGTATACAATGTGTTAGAATAGGTAATAGTGTTAGTGAGGAGATGAAGGTCCAAAATGGGGTTCCTCAGGGTTCAGTTCTTGGTGCTTTGTTATGTGTTATATATATTAATAGTTTCTGTGAGGGTAATTTCAGGGGAGAGTTAACTGCTTTTGCAGATGACACTGCCTTCGTGTATAGTGGACCAAATCTTAGGGATGTAAAGAAGGATATTGTTCGGGATTTGCGCTGTATCAGGTGGTGGTTTGCGACGCATTACATGGTATTAAGTAAAAAGACTAAATATATAATTTTTGATTTGAAAAATGAAGTATCTTTTGAAAATGAAGTCAAGTATCATACACTGTCGTGCTCGTCTGATGTTCGTTGCGATTGTGAAACTATTGGCAGAGTCAATAGCATAAAGTATCTGGGAGTAACGGTGGACTGTAAATTATGCTGGAAAGAACACGTTAAAGAACTAAATAAGAAACTTTGTCTGGTATTGAGAAAGATGTATTATTTGAGATCTTTTTGTAGCATTAAATTACTAAAAGTGGTATATCATGCACTTGCAAATTCTAAACTGAGATATGGACTGTTGGTGTGGGGTGGTACATACCTGAACACACTTATGCCTATAATTAATACTCAGAAACATATAATTAGATCAATTCTATTTAAATCAAAATTAGAACATTCCTTGCCCTTATTTAGGCAGTTGAATGTTTTATCTTTGCGAAGGTTATATGTGTATGTCATCCTAAATGCGGCTATAAAAGGAAAGATAGATATGCCGAAATCTAATATACAGAATACGCGTAGGGAGAGGTATTGTATATTACCCAGCGCCAAACTGACTGTTTTTCACAAATGTTTCATATACCAGGCACCTAAATTCTTTAATGCATTGCCAACTAACATAAAATCAATTTATGGGGTTAGACCTTTTTTGAAAAAATTGAAAACCTGGCTTCTTGAATTTGAGAATATTGAAGATCTTTTCTGTGCGCCTGTTTAGGTGCAAAACGATTGTTTTTCTACGCTGTTTTGCTTAGTTGGAGGTAGTTACAGGCCTTAGCTGAGATCACAAAATGTTATATTTTAATATAAATAATGGTGGTAGCATTGACATCCTGTTCTACAAATAAATTTTTTGAAATTCGTACTGGTAAACCCAAAAACTGGCTTCGCCAACAGGGTTACCTTATTCCTTGAGTTTTTGAAGCTTTCACAATTATTAAGTGTAGACAAAAATTGTATATAGTTTAATTCTCTTTGTATATATTATATTATTAGTGTTTAGTTATAAGTGATTAATTATATTATTATTACTGAGATGTATTTTTAGTTTCTTTTTATGTACGGTTTTCATAATTATGTTATTGTGTTTTGGTTATAAGTGGAAAATTTTTATTATTATTGAGATATATTTTTGTTTCTTTTTATGTATGGTTGCATGTGCATTGTGTTAGTGCTGATATTATGTATGATATGCAAGGAATAAATTCTTTATTATTATTATTATTATATAACTTTTGAGATTAAAGGGCAGGAAATTAAATTAAATTTTACCGAACCAGCGGTTCAAGGCGAAATTAAATCAAAATTAATTAAGCAGGAGAACCGGGAAAAATTGATAGGTTTAAATAAGATGAGATTGAGCAGCGTACAAAAGTTCACCAAAAACTATGAACGGGATTTGTTGAAAAGTAAAATAATTAGACAAATCGGAGGCTCAAATCTGTACCAGCGAGGTAATGGGGCTGATACATTATTCAATAACACCCGAGTGAAAAGTAAAAACCAGGGTAAAGGACGAGACGAAACCGAATGTGACAAAACCGAACGAGACAAAACCGAATGTGTCAAACCGGAGGTGAAAAGCAGGAGAAGGGGTTGAGTGTTAATAGAAATGAGTCGTTGGAAAATTCGCGACAAAATACAAATTTAAAGAATGGGTTCCTAGCGAAAAGGACGCAGGACCGCCAATATAAATTTGAAGGCGATAGGTTGGAAAATATACCGAGTCTTAAAAAGTTAACTACGTCGGAAAAGGTACGAGTTGACACAAAATGAACACGAAAGAGCCGGAATGTAGGGCAGTCGCAGAGCGAGCCGGAGCTAACAAAGTTAGAAAACTATAAATTAATAAAAACAAGCCAGATTAATAAAAATAAATTGAAAAATAATAAAATTCAAACCAGCCAAATTACAGTAAAATTAAACAAAATGAAAATTCAAATTAAAACTAATAAAGTACGAAAAAAGTGTTTGGAGCCAACAGGATTTAAAACAAGCCGAAAGTAAAATTGAAAGCCCGAAAAAGAATTTGTATTGGAAAAATAGGTATTGAAGAGGACATTTTTCAAAACTGTGTGAAAAATAGCATTTTGGATAAAGAACAGGAAAATAAAATATTACAATTAATGCATAAGTACGGTGAGGTATTTAGCGAAATTCCGGGTAGATCGAATAAATATGTTCACACTTTAAAAGTGTGCGCGTGTGCGGCGTGGCAAGTGACGTCCGAACGTGGGGCGAAGACCTTGCGAACCCGAGAAATTAAGAAAAGCGCGTATACGGCGTGGCAGGACGTACACTCGCTTTTATAGGAGTTGATTACATTAATAAAAATATATTTGGTTGTAATTATTTGAAGATGTTTTTAATAAATATTATTGTTAAATACTATACAGAGTTGTTGAATTTTGTTATAAAGCCAGTGCGCAATAATTTGTTACTATTTAAAAATGAATGAAAGGAGGATTTTTGCTGCTACGTTATTACATTCGGATACAAAGAAAATCTAATAAACTCTGAATTTAAGCTTCCTCAGTGGAAATAATATCGTAACAGCTGAGATCTACAGAAGTAAGACGTGGTATAAAATCAGATTATTTACTGAATACGAGAAGAGTTTGCGAATAGAGTATTCAACTGCTATCGTACTAAAGACGCGTTCATATTAGTCGGGTCAAACGTAGGCCCTACACTCGTATCTTGAATATGTTAATTCGGTATTTATAAGCTACTAGCTGACCCGTACGGCGTTGCCCGTGGAGGTTGGTATTTTCGGTCTTTTTAACGTAATTTTATTATTTTTAAGTGTTCAGTCAGTGAGTGGTATTTGGCTTTTATATATATAAATCTTAAATAATAAAAGCACTATTGTCATAATAATAAAAGATCTGAAATTAATTATGATTTTAGTAACTTTAATCCCCCCAACCCCTTCCTAAAATTTCGAAATTTTTCATACCCTTTCTTAGTGAGCACCTTGGCCCTAGAGGAAGCTACATACCAAATTCCATTCCAATCCGTTCGGTAGTTTTTAAGAAATCGTGATTTAATAACTTTGATCCCCCCAAATCCCCCATAAAATTTCGAATTTTTTGAAACCCTTTCTTAGCAACCACCTATGGCCCTAGAGGAAGCTACATACCAAATTTCATTCCAATCTGTTCGGTAATTTTGAAGAAATCGTGATTTAGTCATTTTTACCCCCTAAACCCCCTAAAATTTCCAATTTTTTAAAACCCTTTTTTAGTGAACACTTATGGCCCTAGAGGAAGCTACATACCAAATTTCACTCTAACCCGTTCAGTATTTTTGAAGAAATAGTGATTTAATAACTTTGATCCCCCCAAACCACCCCTAAAATTTCGAATTTGTTCAAACCCTTTCTTAGTGAGCACTTATGGCCCTAGAGGAAGCTAAATACCATATTTCATTCCAATCCGTTCGGTAGTTTTGAAGCAATCGTGATTTAATAACTTTGATCCTCCCAAATCCCCCCTAAAATTTCGAATTTTTCAAACCCTTTCTTAGTAAGCACCTACTGCCCTAGAGGAAGCTACATACCAAATTTAATTTCAATCTGTTCGGTGGTTTTTGAGAAATCCTGATGAGTAATCGTCAGTGAGTGAGTGAGTGAGTTGTATTTCGCTTTTATATATATAGATTCTACAAAAATTCAGATATTTAAAAAGTAAAGAGAAACTTCGTTGAAGAGAAACACTAGTGAATTTTGTACAAATTGTTCAGTAGAGGACTAGAGGTAGTATAACATTTTAATTGGAATTAGAGTAGCCTATACCATATGAGTTCTTTTGCTCAAAAGTTCTTTGATCATAAAATTGTACGAAAAATTCTACCAATTTGAACCCTCCGAAATGGAGTTAAAGGGGAAATAGTGAGTTTCAAACAAACGAAATTGGAATTAAAAAATACGTTCGTGCAATTTGTATATAATGTTTAGACATTTTAGTTTTTTTCATGATTTTATATTGGGACCTTGAATAACTCCTTCGTAACCTTGAGGATAGTTATGGGGGGGGGGGTGTAACCCTAGAAGCGGCAGTGTTAATTCAAATGGATTTTTTGGCGTTTGCAACCATTTTTTCAAAAATTCGCCAAATATAGTAGTTATATCCCAATCCAAAAGTGTTTTATAGTTTTTATTTTGTAGAGAAAGGTTTAAAGAATCCGTATATCCCAGTAAATGTATTTTTGTAAAATTTACAAAGTTAATAGCTCAAGAAACAAAAAATGTTCAGTAACGAAAGGAAAAAGTTCAACTTTAGGCCTACATAAAAAGTAGTAAACATTTTTTTGTAATTTTTTTCAAAATTTACAAAAGTTTTGTAATTTATTTCTAAATGGAACTGTATAAAAATATATATCAATTTCGAATTTCTTATTTTGAAAACACCAGGTTGCATGTTCCTTCTACAAGACTGCTGACAAAACTAGGCCTAGTTTGAATAGTAATTTAGGAATATTTGCTTTGCCCAAAAATGAAATATTATTATAACAAAGGGTAGAGAATAAATCAAAGAATTGAACTGTAGCCTATACCTCAAATTTTACCTCTTTATAATATTATTAATAATAACCCCAAAGCTAAGGTGGTAAGTAATGTTAAACGTTCAAATCAAATTATTTCGTATAGTTTACAAAAGCAGTTATAATAAAGGATTAAAAGAACCAGCAAGGCTCAGGTCTACACTTTAATAAAACCCTAACCTAAAATTTATAAATACAAATAATAATTGCTTGAAAGTTTGAAACCATCTGTTTATGAAAATATTAGAGTAAACAGTTGTTGTATCTGTTATTTTATTCAATTGGTTGCTATGGTAATAAACGTAAAAATACATGTCTAGGCCTAACCTAAGAATTATGTCCGACTGAATTTACAAATATTGAAATACAAAATTTGTTTATAAAAATGAATTATAGCCTACATTACTTAGGGATGGTGTAGCTCTTTATTAGTAAAACTATTTTTTTTTTTTCAATCTGATAAGTAGTTCCAGAGAATAATCCCTTCATATAAACAAACATATTTCACCTCTTTATATTATTAGCACAGATACAGATTAACTACCTGTCTAATAATTTTACTTTTACATCATGCCAGACTAAAAACTTCAATTAAAAAAGTATGTTACTATTATTTCCAGTTCTACAATAAACTGATAAAGCTATTAACCTAGATACAACTGAACTGGAGTAACGGTGTTTTGATGACTGTAAACCAGATCCCTTATGTAAGAGTTTATACATTGGTCATTTCATTTCAGGGATGGCTTCACTGAGCTTTCATTACTAGGAAATAACGTAGCTCAGCTCGTGTGTTTTGTTTTACAGATAAACAAGTCTAGAGATTGCAATTATTTACAGTATGTTATTATTCAACGGAAGAGAGAGACACTCCGCTCCAACAGTTGGTTTCCTGCTAATAATGAGTACATATAATTTCGAATAGGATAGGATAGGAATATAGAAAATAGAAATATAACGTGTAACAGTAATAAAAGACTGTTGTGATATAAAAAAATCCAGGTGTGGTTAAGACTACACGGAAGAAGTGTAAACTTCAATGGCGGTCAGCTAAGCGCGCACTGGGTCGGGACGGCATGGACGGACGGTACAGACGTTCCGCACTTGTTTAATGGACTGCGTGCACTGGAACGGTCGGTACAGGACGGACGTTCCGCATTTTTTAGTAGGATGCACGCACTGGATCGGTCGGTACGGGACGGACGTTCCGCATTTTTT
>JAGFPH010013162.1:0-27423 GCA_018207615.1 Philaenus spumarius
ATACGCAGTTAAACGGTACTTCCTATTGTTTGATGCATTTGTTTACATAATTATGTTTGTTACATTATTTTCACATTTTCTTGCTTCGTGGATACTTTTGGGGTTCATATTGTTTAGTTTATTTAATTCTTACATGTTTGGTGTATGTGAAGTGATTTATTTTGTTATAATTACGTCAAATATCGCGGAAAAGTCGAAACTTAACCTATACAATTTCAAGTTTTATTTCTTTCATAACTCCTACAAATATTATTTGCCGGGCAAATTTTTGTTGTTTCTACCATCAGTTAGGTGTGTTCTTTCATGTTATATCAAATTCCCTTAGAAATCGATTGACAAGTTAAAGTAAATTTTTACCTTCAATTCTATTACTGAACATCTTAAGTAAAACAAAATATAATTAATGAACAGGAAATAAAACTTTGAACCCTACTACCTAAGAGGTAAAGACGGATTGACGAGCCATGGGCAGGGAAGTAGCTTGGAGCCATGGGCAGGGAAGTAGCTTGCCTGTCCCTAATAGGGGCTTTAGATAGATTTACTCCTATAAGTGCCTCAAGCAACTAGTTGATGGTCACAGTGGGACGTCATGGCTGCCAGGTGAATATTTTGTTGGTAGCTACTAGTCGTCAATTCAACGAAGCTCTCTCTAGGCCTACTTTCCATAGAACTTTCTCCTCATCGTTTCAGCAACTTATATGTAAGAGAACTTCAGGGGATTTGACGATGCAGTGTCGAATGATATTGCAGAGCAACGCGTCTCTACTACACCACTTTTCAACCCGAAGCTAATATCTCGAAAAATTACTATTTTGACTACAAATGTGCATGAGAACAATTTTCTGCTGCAAATTAAATTCGTCAATTTGCGGGGAATGCCAACCATGTTTTTCATCAGATAAATAATGATGTTTCTTAACTGAATTGAAGCACTTCAGTCTGTGCATAGGAATGTAAATAAACACGATTTCCGGTCTACCATACCTGTACTTTTTACAAACAACTTAACATTACTTAATAAAATATGTAGTACTGTATAACAAAATTCTATACAACAATAATAACTTACTTAATGTTTACCATACTTTACATCCAAACTATAAACTATAGCAGGGATATTTGATGTTCCCGAAGTTCTAACTTAAAGTCTCTAGTCACAGTAGGTTTCCAGTTTGTAAACATACAGGGTGACAATTAGGCCTAAGTCTGGAACCGGAAACAGTTTAATATTTGGTAGCCTATATAAGGAAACTTTGAAGGTAGATGTGATTGAAAGTGGATGTCAAAATACTAATTTATTAAGATTTCAAAAAAATTATCTGCTACCGTATCTTGAATGTAGGCTAACTTTGTTTTTTTTTAAATGGGAAGGTGGTCATGTGAAACCTTCCCATGTAAATTTCGATGTAAAATTTCAAGAGAAAACCAACGGTGATATTTGCACAACCATATATTTAACCGACGATAAAAAATAGCAATAAAAAACAACAAAATAGTGCTTTCCCATTTTGCTGTAGGCCTAGTACTATGTTTTTTATTAATATTAATTATTATTCTTTTTGGATTTAGAATTACATAAGCTTTCAAACGATATGCCACACTAACTATACTTGGTTGAACCACTCAAAATCAATTTTGAAAAAATCCAAATGGCTGCAACTCCAAAATTTTAAACGATGGTGTGGCATATCGTTTGAAAGCTTATTTAATTCCAAATAAAAATAAACGGTACCAGGAACTGGCACATACTTTCTCACAAACATATTTAAATTATTAAACAGATTCACGGTGACTTGTAGGGTGGGGTAGGAGAGGTGATTTTGTATTAGGGCCTACAGGTAAAGTTGTTTTCCCATAAAAATCCATAAAATAACGGAAAAACCAACGGCTCGAACGATTTTGATAAAAATTTTATAGTTTATAGTATTTTAGGTCCCTAATAAACTATAAAATTTTAATGAAAATCGCTAGAGCCGTTTTTGAGAAAAAAGTTGATTTTTCCGTTATTTTAAGGGTTTTTATGGAAAAATTACCCTTAAAAATAAAAAATTCACAAAAATGAAAAAACGCCTGGAGATACCATGGATTAGTACCTCCATACCAAATTTCATCAAAATCGGACGACTGGTTTAGGCTCTAGGTCTGATAACATCCACACAGACACACACACAGACATCACTCCGAAAACCACTTTTTTAGGTTCAGAGGGACCCAAAACGGATATTTCCACCAAAAACTCAAATTCGAAAATTTTGACGAATACAATAGGCCTACTTTCTCCATATACTATGGTATAGGGGGAGAAAGTAAAAGAATAATTATTTTAAAAAATATTAGGCTACAGCAAAATGAGGCAAAATCGGAAAACACGATTTCATTGTTTTTTGGCCCATTTCGGAAAACACGATTTCGTTGTTTTTTGGCCCATTTTTAATTGGGTAAAGATATGGATGTGCAAATTTCACCGTTGGTCTTCTCTTGAAATTTTACATTGAAATGATGTATCACATTGACCATCTTCCCATTTAAAAAAACAAAGTTAGGCTACATTTAAAATAGTGGATCCAAGATGGCGGATAATTTTTTTGAAATCTAGATAAAATAGTATTTTGACATAGAGTAGGTTCCTCAATCACATCTACCTCCAAATTTCCTTATATACCAAATATTAATCCGTTTCTAGACTTAATTGTCACCCTGTATGTTTACAAACTTTAAACCTACTGTGACTAGAGACTTTAAGTTATAACTTCGGGCTATTTTGTTAATTATTTAATTCGATTGAAAATAAACCACTGCATCAAATACATTTAGATTCAATTCATTCGGATGATTCAATGTATCAAATAGTGAACATCAACATCGTCTTTGCCAGTGACCTGAGCAGAAAAACCACTGATACGCACAATATTAGAAATGTAAAAAACAAAATTGTAACCAAGAATGTTATGAATAAACGTTTAACCGCATAAAACAATTAGGCTAATATAACTAAGCATTTTTTCAGGAATGGACTGTACTTTGGGCACAAGTGAGAACGCATTGGACAAATTTATTCACAGTTGTCCCAAAATAATCGTGAATTCCGCTGATGAAAGTTACTGTTGTTACAAATACACTGATGATGGGAAAATAAGCGCACGTTGCTGCACTTTCTGGGACTTCATTGTATCAAAGTAAGCACAAAATATGTATTTTTAGGCCTAGTTTAAATTCTAGTTTTTATAGTTTATGGTGACTCTGTATAGGCCTGCATGGCCGAGTTCTTTAAAAAAAATGTTTTGTAATGTGTTCAAATAGTACGTACACTCACTCACGGCTTCAAAGTTTAAATTAGTACAGGGAAACCGATCTATGGTCGGGTGAAATTCTGATTTGATTTACTGTTTTCAAGTGTTCAACACTTCTAACGGAAGAGCCTTCTGAAATCTCACTAATGGTTTTCAAAAATGATTACCTAACTGTCAAAGGCCTTTTTTTGTTGTTATTTTGTTTACTAGATAGTTTCTCATCATTTCACAAAAAAGAAATGTCCACGGTAATTTACAAAAAACATTGTACCTAATTTAATTGTTTTAAATTAAATTTGAACACACTATCAAAAATGTTTTCAACCCGAAAGACAAAGTTAATATTATGGGGTAAATGGGATCAGACAATTCTAATAACCTCATTTCCCATAATTTCAATTCCCCACAGTGTTAATTTAGCGGGCCAATTGGAATCATGACTGTACTATTTTGATGGTGAAATGTTTTTATAATTATGTTTCCCTTAGAAATCAATTCACAACGAAAAAATAAAAGTAATATAAATTAACTCGTAAAGTGAAAATCGAGCAAAATTTTGAAAAAATAAAAAAAAATAGGCCCTAAGCACAATTTTGTTTAAATAGGTATATAATAACTAAGTTACAGTAAATGAAAAAAAAATGTTAGGAGTAGTTCTACTGATTTTATCTTTCAAATTAAGAAAATCTTATAGCCCCGTGATCCCAATTACCCCACTGCATCCTAATAATTTTCTTAATAATATTTCAATGGCTTATGTAACAAGAATTTGAATGCATGGAGAAAATAAATTTTAATTATTTATTGTAGGCCTATTCTTAAAAGTTAAAAAAACAAACCATAAATAATCAATCTCATGAAATTGCAATAAAAATAATATCCCATAACATGTGGGCATTTCCCAAAATTATACATTTTTGTATGTCAGAAGACATGTGAGTAAGTGTATAGCAATGTTTGGCAAAATTTTAAGTAAAACCGTTTATTAATAGTAATTAAAAATTTGGTATATATGTTTAAAGTCGTCTTGAGTATCAAATTAGTCAAAAGGTTTTTTCAAAATGTTTGCATTTAAAGTAATACAATGCTTTACCTGTTTTTTTTTTTTAAATTTCTTCAAAATCCAACCCTCCCCAAAAGAGTCTTTTGAAGCACTGAGATTTGAATAAAGATATTTTCCTTGGATTCTTAGATTTTTATGAGCGATATAGTGTTCTATCAGTTAAAACCCAGTGTCTGAACTCAGAAGTTTTGCTAGATCTACATGTAGGCAACTCTGGTTTATATGCCCTGTAAGTTACAACCAGCTAATTGTAATGTTAATATGTTTCAGCGTTGGAAATCTCCTACTGCCCATCGTCATCATAGTCCTGGTGGTGTTGTTCCTCACCAGTTGTATCTGCTGCTTGTGCTGTAAAAAATCTAGAGGAGGAAGTACGTAAATTTGTTTTTAATAATATCATGAAAGCTATTTACCAATGCGATTAACCAACTGTGTAACAATAAGGACATTTCTGCAAACTAAAAGTACCCTACATACTAATATCAATAACAAAAAAAACTTAGACTCATTGATGAATGAGAAATGGTAGATGTGACCCAAATAATAGTGGTCTCGTTTTCTGTTTAAAAACAAAACGAAATTGAATCAAAATTGCTGTACCGGTATATCTGCAAAGGCTTACATAATAAGAGATTGTTCTTTCACCTTTTCAGGCAGTGGGAGTTCTGCTCATTTTTTTTAGTCTGTCATTCTGTTAATTGAAATCTAATTTAAATTCACCCATTCAGTTCAGACTGGTAAAAGATAGGGCACATTGGTCTCTTCAAATAAAAATAACTCTTGTGAATATAGTTTCCATTGTTTTTCCTAGTAATCATTGAAATGTTGTTGTTTATTTTGTCAAGTAGCCTAACTACAAGAAGGGACAAAAGTTGGTTAGATTTGGAAATTTGTATATTTAAATCATCATAGGGCCTAGATGCCTAGTAGTATTGCTTATTTGTGTTTCAGTATTGAAACTGTTTTGTATTAATGTTCTTCTTTCAAAACTGTTTTGTTTGTCCACTCTTCACAAACATTATCATCCAGCACTGATATCTTTTCTAATTATAAATAAATGTCTGATTATTATAAAATTCCTCAATAGATAATTATTTGTTGTTTTCTTAGCTGTATTTCTTATAAAAAAAACATAAAGGTTTAGAAAATTTGTGAAAAATTCCTCAATAGATAATTATTTGTTGTTTTCTTAGCTGTATTTCTTATAAAAAAAACAAAGGTTTAGAAAATTTGTGTACATATTTTTTCTGAATGACTCTGTTGACGTAATTAGTAAAACGGTTGACCAGAATATCAAAAGGTGATTGTTGAAATTTTTAGGCTGTATAAAAGAAATAATTAAAGTACTGGGTACAAGTTCAAATTTGTATTAAAAAATAGGGTAAGAACAATTAACTAGAGCTAGGCTACATCTCATGATTTGTCTTTTTTACAATGTTTGTTAAAAACCTGCTTTAAAACATTCTCATTTTCACTTCTGAATTCTTTTGTTAAATTTTTCTCACGGCATAAAGTTGATTTTAATGGAAAGAATAGCTCTGAAATTCTAGATTTCTAATCAGTCCAGATTAAAGTAAATTTACTAAAAAATTCTAAACTTAAAGAGAATGTGCAGCCATTGTTGTATTTGGATAACCTAATAGAACTCCGATCCAACACAATATTTTGTTCCACTGGAAATTCGACTTTTTTGGCGCTATCTATTGGGGAAACGGTGGAAGCTGTTTGAAACACCAATGCTACCAATACTTTCTCCCTCGCGGCACGATCATGTACTATTTTCGCGACAACCTTTTTTCCGGAACAGTTCCCGTATGGATGCAAGATCTATTTATTATTCATGATCTATGGTGCAGCTAAAGTGTACCAACTTAAATTAACCTAGTCGCTAAATTTCCCAACACTAGTTTTGGCCATCCAAAGACGCTTCCTGGGATGTTGGGTGAAATCCAGAGACTTTCCACAGAAATCGGATTCGTCTGATTACTCTAATTACAGAATGAACACGAATACTTGGTTCATAAATTGATTGGTTGGCCGAAGTTGAAGTTTTAATATCAAAACACAAACATAATTTCAGTAAAATCTGCGTACTTTTTTGTGTCATGCTTTTTAAACTAAATGGAAAATTAGACGGAATCTGTTAGCTGCCCAAGACAATTTTCAATATCATTGAAAAAATAGTATTTGAATTAGACCTGTGGTAAGCCAACTGCTTCGTGTCAACTTTTTTCCAAACGTATTTGAAAATGACAAATCAGATTAGAGGGAATCTAGTAGTTCTCCTATAGTAAAATTCAACTCAGAGTGAGGCGGAAGTTCAAGCCTCTCGAGGGTCAGCACGGTCGACTGGTTTCCGCTCCACTCCTACCTGAATTTTACTTTTTTATAGTAGCATTATGCAAACTTTTTTTAGAACAAGAAAATATAAAAATAAATCACATAACGTTGTGTATCGCGGTCGTCAGTTTATTTTGATACCAAATTTGAAGTAATTCGGTAAATGTTGAGTAATTAAATGGCATAGCTTTTAATGTAACTAAGAACTATTTAATTACTCAACATTTACCGATTTACTTCAAATTTGGTAGTATCAAAATAAACAGACGATCGTGATACACAACGTTATGTGATTTATTTTTATATTTTCTTGTTATAAAAAAAGTTTGCATAACGCTACTATAAAAAATTAAAATTCAGGTCGGAGTAGAGCGGAAACCAGTCGACCGTGCTGACCCTCGGTAGGCTTGAACTTCCGCCTCACTCTGAGGTGAATTTTACTATAATATTAATTTTTAATTATGTCTTTCTTATTGGCCTTTCTTACTTTCTAGGCTGAATTGACTGTGCTACTCTGCTATTTTACCATGTAATTTTTAAACTGTCTTTCATGATTTTGACATTAGTCAACTTTAATCCTATAATAGCATGTATTAATCTGCTTTCAACTGTTTTTTCTGTTTTATCAAATATTTTTTTGCATTTTCCCGCTTTTCCTGCTTCAGAACTTAAAGGAATTTTATACTTTCTTCTAACATTGAACAATTGTATTCCTAACAAACCCATCTTTTGTAGTTAGACTTTAATCCTGTAATAGCATATATTAATCTGCTTTCAACAGTTTTTTTCTGTTTTATCAAATATTTTTTTGCATTTTCCGCTTCTCTTGCTTCAGAACTTAAAGGAGTTTTATACTTTCTTCTAACATTGAACAATTGTATTCCTAACAAGCCCATCTTTTGTAGTTAGTAGCTCTTAAAAAATCTATAAAACATCGGAATTCCAGCTTCTTTTATTTCACCCTGCACACTTTCTAACCTCTGAATAATTCAGCTTGTCTTGCCTTTTTTCTTTTGATTGGTTTGGTTTGCTTACGCTTGGAATGGAATTTTCGGTAATGGTTACAATAATAGTTTTATAGGGTATTTATAATAATTTATGTGTAACATTATTTGAAAGGTTGCGTCTAAAGATTACCATCAACAGGAGTTCTCCAGCCGCCGCCCACCATGGTAGTTAACGGACCGCCTTATGTCTCGTTTCCAGCTGGAGCCTCCACCAATCCACAGCATGTGGCTCAAGGTAATATAATGATTGGGCATCACTACAGTTTCTCGTCTGTAGAGCCTATCGTTGTGAAGCAAAATTTATAATGATATATTTAACGTACCGGTAGGCTACTACATTTTGTTTAACCCTAGAATACTAACCATTAGTAAATTTTAGTATCTCTACAGTGCAATGCCTATATGATTTATTTATTCTCTGCTGGTGTTTTTGTGCCACACAAATTCTATTTATATCTTTTACAAATTTTTATATTAAATTATAGGAAAATAATGTTCATGCTAATTTAAAAAAAGGTGGCAAACATGTCATTGTAAAAAAAAGAAAATAATCATGAAATTTTTTTTAATCGAACCCATAATAAGTACAATGTAAAAAACTTGAAAATTCACAATGTATATATATACTTTTTAAGAATACCACACAAGTTCAGTTTTAAGCATGACATTGGCAGGATGGCTAGTGACCAGTAAATGTCAGGGAATTTCAGTTTTCTGGAAAAGTCAGGGAAATTAGGTTAAGGTCAGGGAAATATAAGATTTCTAATAAGAGATTAATACAATTTTTAATTGAGAAAATAAATATTAAAGATAAGGTGAACTTCTAAAAAATAAAAAAACTACTTAATCAGAGGGCAAACAATTATCGGCAAGTTACGGGAGTGATTGTGGCAGTATTCCAATGCACTTGCCATGTTATGACCTTGAAACCTCTTCTCATTGTTTATAGTCGTAAATGTGTAATTTGCAACACATGGGTACAGTAACATAGATAATAGTATTAAGTATTGAACTGTTATAATATTACCGTGTTTAATTCAATATTTAATTAATTCCCTACAAATGTATTTTCTCACCAGTATAATTTGACCTATTTATTAAAATAAAATTAGCATGGTTTTTTTTTGTACTTTTTCTGACATTGGACGGGGAATTTCAAAAGGTCATATCACTAGCCACCCTGTGTGGGTTAGTTAAGCTGTCATTAACGATACATCAGCACGAAGATGCTTTTTCCATTAACTCACAATAATGAAAGGACTGTGCAAGAACAACACTACGCGCTTTCACACTCAAGGCCAAACTAGTTCTCGCATAGACAAAGATATTTTAGTTTTGGCAACCCCCATCGTAAAATTTCCGAATGGTTATTGATCTATGTTAAATGTATAACACAAGTGTACAATTAACAAATATAACTTAATTAACAATTTATTTATAAATAGCATGAACATCTTAATCTCAGATGGCGGACATGACTAGCAAATTTATAAATTTAATTCATATATTAATGTATCTAACACTATTTTTTAAGTTCAATTGTCCCATTTTAATATGTTAAATTTACCAAGTTCACAAATAATTCATTTTAATGTTCAAAATAAATAAATTTTCTACTTAAATAAAGTGCAAGAATTATTTCCAATTAGTTACACTATTATTTAAATTTGCATACTTAAAGTCTTAAAAACTTTGACTTAAGTAAATTATGGTTGGATAAGTACCTAGGTAAGTTGAAAATTTAATAAATTAATGCAATCATAACCAAAATGGCTGAATTTTAACCTGCATTTTTTGTGTTTTTCTTGTAATTTCTATATTGTTGCTTACAAGTTTTGTTTACTTTATATTCAGTATTGTGTCTGTTTCAGAATATGCAAAAGATAGTTTCACTACATTTAGTGGTGATGATCTACACAAATACCTTTTTCGTTGTCATCCTGAAAATTCATCGAAATTCATTCATTCACTTAAGCCTATATTCCCATAAACGTTTTCCTTCATTTTAACAGTAATTGTTAGTTGCCATTCCGAATATTGATTACTAATTACTAGATTTAGGACTTACCGTCTTTGATATTCCATTATCGTTGCTAAAACTACGGCCGTTTCGGCTATTTTTTCGGAAACAGCCGTCGTTTTAACAACGATAATGGAATATTGAAGACGGTAAGTCTTAAATCTAGTAATTTTCCTTCATGTTTGAACTTCTTCATTTTAATAGAATAGTGCACAAGTAAAAGAACAATTAACCAGACTTTTTAGTTGGATAACAAGTTAACTGCAAGTTTATTGGCTACTTGTTACGGACAATTTAACTGTAGTTTACAAGTAAATCACTTTCAAAGTTTGTGAAATATAAGTGGCTAAAATATTGCCATACTTGTAAAAATCTACTGACATATGACTTTGCATTTAACATATTCCAACAGTATAAATAAGTTAAATATTTAAGGGTGGGAGCACTAAACTCAACATATATTAATAATTAATTTACTCAAACTATTGTTTGTTTATTTTCAGGTTATCGGTACTAAACACTGCCGACATTCAAAAAAAAGAAGACACCTTCCGACAAAATCAAAATTCACTTTCGCTGTACATTTAGGTCTACACTTGCTTTGGTGCCAATCTAATCACTCTACTGAGGAAAATAGCGATATTTTATCGATGTGTAGCATTTTTTATAAGAAAATGTCTTCAATATTTTATTCAATAACAGAAGCAAGATTATTTTGATACAAACTGTAGTATTTGTTGCCATAATAACTGATATCTTGTAAACATTTAGATCTGTAATAGTGGTGAAATATTTAGTATTGTTGACCGCTGTTTTAACCTCATTTCCCGTTTGTGTAATACAATGCAACCTTTTTCATTTCCCGTTATTATTTTGACATCCTGAAGTTCCTCTTTTAATTGCATTCCTTGTTTTATTATTTTTAGTTTAAGAGCTTGTAATTATTTTTTGTATCGCAAAGACAGTTGGTAGAGGCACGGTTTAGGTTATGTTGCGAGTGGATCGCTAATTGACCTTGTCAACTTCCTTTAGTAATTACTCACTTAAGCTCAAATGTTGTCTTTCCGTTCCAGTAAGAGCAATGTTAAACTGAAATAGTCGCACAAATATTGTTTATCTCGTGACTGTCATTTATGGCCGATTCATTTTTGATCCCATCGAATTTGTATAATTAGACCTACTATTTTAATAAACTGGGAACCAATTAAACTTAGGCCTACTATGTCACAGGTCATGATAGGGTTACTAACTTAAATATTCTGCATTACATAGTTACATAAATAACCTTACATAGTTCTGTAACCTAAATAGTTATAACAGGCTAGGCCTAAATTAAAAAAACAAAATTTAACCTAAGACCATTTTTTGAAGCATGTTTCTATTAGGGCCTATAATCTGTATGTATAGTTTATTGTCTAAGAACTTACTATTCATATAATATTTTGTTCAATATACCATTAAAATAAAAAAATTATCGTAAAAGTAACTTAGGCTACTAGAAATCAACTTATCTGCACTTTATCTACCAAATAAAATTCTCTGCATATTTACATAGGTCATGTTATACGGTAGCTCAAATCTTTCTAATGAAAATTAATAAACTGATTAAATTTGAAGCAACAATAGCTGATTTATAGGCCTACTTTACAAGTTAAAATACATGAGATCAACTGAGAGTGGTAACAGCTGTACACTTAACATTAGCTGTAAATGATAGTTTGAAAATCAAACATTTAGGCCTATATTATAGTACAAGTTAAAAGTTGCTCTTACTGCATGATTTAGACATTTTTTTCTGTGCCAATCTTACTATTTTTAGAATACTGTTTGATAAAAACAATAACTATATCCAACATGTTCAGGGACATAATCAGGAAAACCTGCAAAAACAGGGAATTTTGTAGGATGTAATAATCCCCTGCCTTGTTTGATATTTTTCCAACTAGATTTGTATTTGAAAACCAGCTTTATACCAGCAGCAGCTATATACCAAACAACTGTTGTAGAAAATATTTCAATTGGATTTGTTAAAATTATACAGAATTTTAGTTTTTATGAACTTGTCAAATTTTAATTGTTAGGTTAAGAATTTTTGATGTAATTTTTCTATGTATTTTTTTATCAGAATATGAACTAAATGTAAGATAAAATATTTTGCTGATTTACAAACAATTAAATCGTTATACCATAATGGTTTTGGTGTTCATTTTACCTGCATTTCAAGTCTAGAATGGCAAGACCTTTGCTTGGCAACAAGTCCTGCGACAAGCCTTGGCTTGTGTATCATGTTGCTGCACTACAATTACTACTGGGCTGGCCAGAAATTTTAAAGCAATGTATTTCTTATTTTGTTGAAATGTTTAATTATTTTTAACGTATAATATTATCAAGAACTGGACATTGAATAATGTATGAAAAATATTTTTAAACAAAATTTTTAGTTTAAAAGTTACAAGTGAGAAAATTTGGGAGCAGAAATTTTCATAAACAAATTAAAAAAGGTAAATAGTAGAGTAACAATAAAACGAATAGTACGTAGTTCATGAAAAATATAAATTTTTAAAATGTTTATGGTAAATAACGTTTAAAAGTCATTCTTGATGAGTTTTAATGAATATATAAATACATTTAAAAATGTAAGGTTATGAATGTATAACCTCACATTCTGTAGGCCTATTGTGTGTATCTCTTCTGGTAAGACAAAATGGAACAAGTTTTTTTTCAAATATTGACATCGAAAGTGTAAAAACAATCAATATCAAAAATATGAAATTTAAATGTCTGTCGCATTAAACAGGCTTAACATGTACCAATCATGTGATTGGTCTTAATTAGCGAATTTTCATAGGAAAGATATGCTATTTCAGTGACTTATGTATGTTGAGACATAAGGTTGGGAGCATGGGTTTACTGGTACAAGAACGCCGCTTTTTATTAATTTTTACTTTCTCCCCCTATACCATAGTATATGGAGAAAGTATTGTATTCCTCAAAATTTTCGAGTTTCAGTTTTTGGTGGAAATATCCGTTTTTGGTCCCCTGAACCTAAAAAAGTGGTTTTCGGAGTGATGTCTGTGCGTGTGGATGTTATCAGACCTAGAGCCTAAACCAGTCGTCCGATTTTGATGAAATTTGGTATGGAGGTACCACGGTATCTCCAGGCATTTTTGTGAATTTTTTATTTTTAAGGGTAATTTTCCCATAAAAACCCTTAAAATAACGGAAAAATCAACTGTTCTCAAAAACGGCTCTAACGATTTTGATTAAAATTTTATAGTTTATTAGGGACCTAAAGTACTATAAACTATAAAATTTTAATCAAAATCGTTCGAGCCGTTTTTGAGAAAAGTTGGTTTTTCCGTTATTTTATAGGAAAATTACTCTTAAAAATAAAAAAATTAAGTTTCTACAATGAGGGAGAAAGTATGTGTCAGTTTTCTGATACCGTTTATTTGTTTTAACGTTGCACTGGACCATCCACTGCCTCAATCACACTCATTCCACACTTGGTTCAGGGTTCACGTCCGCCAATTGCAAAACCACAAGGTAAGAGCCAACTACAACATGGGCGCCCATACCAATGGCAAAGGGAAAATTTGTGTATTATTAATTATAGTCAATAATCTCTTTCTTTAAAGAGATTAGCACTAAAATATGTTTTAAATGTTATGTGCCGTTTGATTTTACATATATAGACATATTTTATTTTTTACAAGAGTTCAAGCACGAGCTGCAATGCACAGTGTATTGAAAATACCCCCCAATATAGAGGTTGGCGTGCGAAGCACGCAGTGCATTGTGTATTGAAAATAATCCCAATACGGGGGTTGGCGTGCGAAGCACGCAATGCGTTGCGTATTGAAAATACTCCCAATACGGGAGTTGGCGTAGAATAAAAATTAAGCGTTGGAGGAAGAAAGTGTCTACGGATTCTTTCTTTTCAGAGCGAGCCTCGAGACAAATGTGTATCTCGAGAAAGATGTGACGGAAGGAAACCATAAAAGAATTGGAAAACGGACCAATGGTTCACAAGGTAAGACAGTTGAAGGAAGTAAGTATTTCTAATTAAATCAATTAATTATACAAAATTGCTAAGGGCCATGTTATACGAGCGCTGATAGCGCCGCGTTAATAACGCTGAAAACCAGGCGTTTAATTAAAAAATGATACGGTTCGATAGCGTAAATAAATGTTTCCATGAGAAACATTTTGTCACATTGAAGTACACAATAATCACTTTGTAGTATAAACAATAACCACTAGAACCAGGACAAAGTCGATACTTCAGTCTTACTGTGGGCTCACTATCTACAAAGCAAATGCAAACAGATTGTTGCCTACTCTGGTATTTTCTCTGAAATGACGATTTATTAGGACAGGGTCACTTGGATCGGAGTTGGTTAGTGGGACGCGCAGAAAGGTCAGAGTTTTCCATGAATATTTTTATATAATAGAGAGACGTTTTAAAATAAAACTTATCCAAATTGGCTCTACGTGGGTTTAGAAGTTTTCGTGATTTTCCAGTGTAATTGAATTCCGAAGAGTACATTTTGGAACGAAGTTCCTTAACGCGGGTTGCGGTAGGAGTTAACAAATAGAAAATGTAATGCTTAAAGAAAAAAAGTGTTATTACTGTAATTGGTTGTTATGGTGAATGAAAAATATAAAATACGAGTAACGAAAAAGCGTTACCAAATTGGTTGATATGGCAAATTAATGTAAATACATTCAAGAAACGTGTGTTTTGGTTCATCAATTTTATTTAAATTAAGGGAAGGTAGGTTCGGTCCGACGTAGTTCAGATATTAGCGTCAAGCGCTGAAATACATTAAATAAACATAACATGTTGGTTCATCAGTCTAGGCCTAATCTAAAATTATTGTGTGTGTATTTAATTTATTTTACCTGCCTTAACGGCAACATCAAGTGGTACACTACACGCGCTATAACTTTGCACTTGGGATTTTTGGAGTTTACTGTGAAAATGGTATCGGCAACGTCGCACTGTTGAGACGAGCGGATGTGTCTTTACGCGCTGACTCACAGGTGCACTTCCTGAGAAGGCTCTTTCGAAATTGCAAATTATTATTTTTTTCTTCTGATACATTTTTCAATATTTCTTATCATAACATGTTTGGTCATACTTTGCTGATAATAAATATCTAAAATGTATTAAAATTGGACAATTATAAGTATTGTTTATAGATGTACAGGGTGATTCAGTAAAGCGTAGCGGGCTTTGCAGATTAAGATTCTACATGCAAAAATAAGTCGAAAATGTATAACATTTTTTCGATTTCGGCTTAGTTTAGCCGTAATTCGCCATTTTGTTTTTTTTACAAAAGTTCACTGTAACTCTGGAAATAGATAAGATATAAAGTTCAAATTTAGAATAAGCATTTTATATGTTACAATTAACAAGTATACCAAACACAAAGAATTTATTTTTATAATTTTCAAAATGGCGGCCGTTACAACTTTTTAACGTGGAATATCTTAAAAACCGTTAACTTTACAAAAAAATTACAAGAGACAAAATATTTTTATTTTTTAACGACAGACAGTAGTTTTTTTTTGTAGTTTCAGTAGGTCAAAGGATAACTGAGTTATCGACAAAAACATAATTTCTTGGTAATTGTCTACAACAAACAAAATTAGCCTAAAATCATATTTTTTTTAATTTAACAAAGTTTTTAGTTAATTTTGTAGCGGGCTATGCAGATTCAGATTTTACATGCAAAAGTAAGTCGAAAATGTAGTATAACATTTTTCGGTTTTGGCTTAGTTTAGCCGTAATCCGCTATTTTGTATAAAAAAAGTACTTTGTATTGTACTTTTTACAATAAGATATTTAATGTCAGCAGGTTAAAAACGACATTTTTGAAAGTTTATATTATTTTGAATTTATTATTTTGTTAATAGTATTTGTTTTATATTTAAATGTTAATTTTTCCGCAAAACGATCACAATATATTTAGTTTACCCTTTTTCCAATACTATTGTTGTCTGATTACAAACATTTGTATATATTATTTCTTGTTAGAAAATTATCTTTAAGATGCATAGTCATAATGAACTTTTCATTAAGTTTTGAAGAAAAAGTGTAATTTTACTAGAAGCCTAGTTGTGAGTCATCGTCCAACCGGATACATTTGATAAGTGGGATGGGGTAGCGAGCCGACCCGCAGCGTTGCCAAACTGTGCAAGTCCCAAGTGAAAAGTTATCGCGCGCGGGGTATAGAGCTGTACACTGCTAGCATGAAGTCTTGTATGCGTTTTATTCTTCCGCTAGCAAATATAGGGCAACTGCATAAAAGCGGATGCTAGATGGTTAAAGACGTCACCCTGATAGTAAACGTACTGAAATGCGCATGCGTGACATTGTACGTGAGTATGTGTTATTAAACACAGCTTTCTCTCACACATTCAAAATTAAAGGATATATCATTTTTCTACAATTCAACAACAGAGTGCAGTCTAAACACTCGAGTAGGAACACAAATTCAGCGCGTACATGTTTCCATAATAAAGCAGGTTTTTTCGTCATAAATTATCCAAATTTATTGAAATTACTTATTATTTTAAAGGTAATTAAACTTGGAATGCGGTGAGCTTTTTACAGTTTTGATATTTGCATTACAGTATCGAATAAGAAAAAACATCGCAAAATTAGATTTTGAGTAAAGTCAAAGAACAAATTTATTTTTATAAAACTAAATGATATCCACTTTCGGACTGTCCTAACCTTTAAAATTTATATATCTATACATATAAATGCAATTTATGGTTAGCCACATATTACCAAAACCTAAGCAAATATTTATAAATTTGTCGTCTGTCTGTTTGTACGGGCTAATCTCCGGAATGGCTGAACCGATTTTGACGCAACTTTCGTTAACATGTAGAGGAATTTTCAAAGAATATTTTAGGCTACTTTTTATTCCGAAAATATTAAAAATTCCTGTTGAAAAAAATGTAAAAATTATGGACATTTGTTATTTTGTGGACAAAAATGTTGGGGATATTGCGTGTCTATTTCGATCTATGTTTTGCATTATGTACAGGTCACATCCTAGATCCAAGTGCCTCTATCCTAATCAATCATCATTTCCGTAAAAATTCCTATTAAAAAATTGAAAATTAACGCTACCAGAAACTGGCACAAACTTTCTCACAAACGCATTTAAATTATTAAACAGGTTCACTGTGACTTCATAATAATTGTATTACAGTATGGGAGGGGATACAATAACACGTTCACTGCTAAGGGCGCACATGTGAGCTTGACACTGAACACTACGCGAAGCGGCCGACGCACAGTGCATTGCACGCCAACCCCCGTATTGGGAGTTACATTTCAATACACAGTGCATTGCGTGCCTCGCACCTCAACCCGAATACTGGGAGGGTATTTTCAATACTCGATATATTGCGTGCTTCGTACGCCAACCCCCGTATTGGGAGAATGTTCAATACTCACAGCATTGCGTGCTTCGCACGCCAATTTTAAGCATATTATGTCCTAGTGCGTTCGCTTTAAAATATTAGTGATTATTACGTAGAAAGGTTCAAAATTAAAAAATAAAGTGATTTCTACTCATTTAGGCTGTAAATATAGGCCTAAAAAATAAAAGGTCAGCTCTTAGCATTGGAAATATGAAATTTGCGTATCAGTGAACCTTTTAAATTAGGAGAGTAACTAATAAGTATTTATACAAAGCTAGAGAGAAAACTGTTCGATCGATTTCGAACAAATTTGCACCAAACATGTCAATTAGGCCTGTATAGATGCAGGAAAAATGTTGAAAAATAACCCTCTTTTTGGCCAAAAAAACCCAAGAATCAGTTATTATTATTGTTAGCTACACGAGAATTTTTAGAAAGATGCGGTTTTTTCATATGGTAGGGTACACTAAGGGCTACAAATAAGCCTAATTTGATCAAAATCGTTATAGCCGATTTTTATAAAAAAATAACTGATTTTTTGGCCAAAAGGGGGTTGTGTTACAAAATTTTTCAAAAACATTTTCCGTACATCTATACAGGCCTAATTGACATGTTTGGTGCAAATTTGTTCGAAATCGTTCGAATAGTTTTCTCTCGCTAGCTTTGTATACATACAGGCAGACATTTTGTAAAAATATTTTGGACTCAGGGGGTCCCAAAACGGATATTTCCACAAAAATCTCAACATCGATTTTCTTTGCGATCACTATACTTTCTCTATACTATAGCATAGTGAGAAAATAAAAATATGTGACCGCAGGGGTTAGCGAGCTGGGGCAGAGCCCCTAGTTCAGAATAATTGCCGTATCATTATTTCTCCAGTAAACGCGTTTAACATTGTTCCTATGGGAGTTGAAATTCAAGATGGCGGCAGGGTCTGACACAATAAAACCACGACATCTTGCGTTAAAACATTCATTTAATCCCAATAATGGATTCTACGGAGAACGATATCTTGGAGTTTATCGTAGGACGAGCCTTGTGCATCGAGCTAATATACGCTGTAGCTGTAGCTTCTTCTGGAGATAAAGCCAAGTCTAAGGATTTGTCCGCGAAGGCTTTACGCTTCCGTAGACGGTCGCTCAGTAGTGAATTATTGACTGGAAGCCATCTGCTCTGGTCGGTGGTGTTTTCTGAAACAAAACTTATGAAATATCTTAGCAGTACGTTCAAGACGATGTAGTGCTATCTCGTCCAACATCCAGTTTCCTAGAAAAGAGTGCCATCTCGTCCAGCTCAGTTTTACAGTTGAATAAACACACTAATTATAGTCTGTATACAGTAACTTGGCGTCTGTACCCTGGCTACCTGTTACAGACCCTAAGTAGCAGGTAGCCGGGGTACAGACGCCAAGTTACTGTATACAAACTATAGTGCCATCTCGTCCACGTGAAAACTTGACTAGGGTTGAGGAACGCAACGCAGGTAGCCTGTGGTTGTGCGCCCTCGCCTAGCAACCTCACCCCTCTCCCACCCCTTTGTTTACATGTGGACACTGCCAATTTAAACCCCATTTGTATGCTTGATCGAGAGGTATAAATATCTTTAGGAATATAGAGTTTTCGACCACCATAAGAGGCCAACCTAGACTTTTATATAACGGTTTCCGGTATACGAAGAAAAATTAAAATAAGTGCGGAGAAATTGTGTGGCGGTGTGTAAATCGTACGAGTGTAAATCACATTATATAATTAAAATTTAATAAAACCTAAAAGGTTCGAACCTATAGTATGTAGTCACAGTATGTTTGCTTTTTACTTAATCTGGCCGATAACAGTATGATTATATTTTGTTATTATCACTTTATATAATTAAAAATTTTTTTAAACCCTAAGAGGTTCTAACCTATAGTATTTAATCACAGTCTGTTTACTTTTTACTTAACCTGGCCGATAACAGTATGTTTGTACTTTAAAAACGTATGTAGTTGAGTTGGCTAAACTGTTCGTTTCTACACAAAAGAGAACAAGACAAATCCGGCAACGCTGGGGCGAACGCTGAGAAAAACATGTCAGCTCTTTACAATGTAAATTCCCATAACGAACATTTGATTTGAAAGTTTTTAATATTGTACGTGTTGAAGATGGTTAAATATTGCTTTCCCGGCCTATAAATACTATATTTATAATGAAAAAGTTAAGGTTTGTGTATTTATAGTAGTTTCGATTGACACGCTAAAGTAAACAAATACCTTGCTGTTTTGGTTGTGTCCATTTTGCGGTCGTCCATTTACCGGTCAAGGGTAAAATCGTCCATTTACCGGTCAACCCAAAAATCTGGAAGGGTGGGTCAAAAATAGTTTTCCATTTTGCGGTCACATATTTCTAAAATCCCGAGAACATGTGAGCCAGGTTAATGCTCAGAGCGGCGAGCCAGGCCGATGGCAGTTTTCCAGTCACGCACACTCAAGTTTCGATATAATTAGAATAAAAAAAAACTAGAGGACTAACCTAAACTTTTTAGTCACAGTATGTTGCCGATAACAGTATAATTGTAGGAACCTGCTTGGGGGGGTAGTTTTCCGGGGGGTAGTATTCCGCATCCCCAGCTATAACTTTCTTATTTAATCGCAATTCGTTTATTGTATTAGGCCCATTTAGCAATTTTTTTAATTTGATTTTTTAACTGATGTGTATATAGCCTACTTGTTTGTATTTAGACTAGTTTGTTGAAATAAACGGCCATTTATAATATCATCAGACATGATTTGTGATTTAAGAAGAATCTGTCTGTTAATATAAAAGTGGCTCCGTCAACAACTCCTCGTGAAGATCTAAAACTCGACATCTGCAAACAATCAAGAACTGTTGCTGCTCTATGTGCATGGAACCTATTCATTCAAAATAGACAGGTATTCTAGGAATCGAAACCTGACCGCAAAATGGAAAACCTCCCCCCCCCCTCTAGATCCTCCTCACCCCCACACTTGACCGGTAAATGGACTGACCGGAAAATGGACTGACCGCAAAATGGAAGATACCGCTGTTTTACGGAAGGTATAGAAGACCCTTAATAAAAAGAATTAAACGTTCCAATAGTTTTTGTAGACCTGTCAAGTAAACAATAGCATAGGTTTTTGGACGAGATAGCACTAGTTTTCAAGTAGAGAATTAACCTCCCGCCCTACGTTCGTGGAATCTGGACGAGATGGCACTTGGACGAGATAGCACCTGGACAAGATGGCACGACACCGTTCAAGACAGTCTATGCTATAATTATAAGAACTGTGGAAGGGAGAGTACGGCTGATGGAGTGGAAGTAGCATTTTTGTTTCTTCATAACGCAAGAAAAGAGACTTCTATTGGATTTTATACATAATAACTAACTTTAAAAGTCATTTAAAACCATTTTAAAGTCATTTAACTTTCGAGCATTTTTTGTTGTTTACAAAAGCTCACTTGTAACTCTAGGAATAGATAATTCGATCACGCAGCTGAACCGCTGACGTGAGTTGAGCGAATTTCTAATATTAAGTTTATATGTTTTATTGTTTCTACCAAATATTTGGGAAATTAGTCTACTCAAGAAGGCACTGAATAGCTGCCTACGTGTTCGAAATATATTAGTAGAATTTGCGGGAAAACTAGATTTTTTAAATATGAGTTAAGGAACTAATGTAATTTATAATACTTTCTTATATTTTGCTTTGAGGTTATAAAATGAATATAAATGTCTTTATTATCAATATATTCATTTATACAAATTTAAAGAACAGATACCCATTCGTTTAACTTCGGAAACATTCGTACATCTTCGTATAACATATAAACATAAATGATTATTAATTTCTTCATTATAATAATAATAACTTCTAGATCATTTTGTTCTATCAATATGAAATTAGAAAGCAATTAAAAGATAATATTTTTATCTTTAAATAGATATATAATAATGTATAAAAATACAAAATTTTAACAAATAGGCCTAAAGTTTTTTAATTCTTATAATTGTAGGCCTACACATTTACCGAGTTAAAAATCCCCTCAGTATAGTTAGGTAGGCTTACATAAAGTTTGTTGTTTTTAAATTATGTATTTCTCATGTGTATCTAATTAATTAATCTGTCTGTGATTTTTCACTGGGCTTATTAGTTCATCATAACTACGTACCTTGCAAAAACTGACGCACCATCGAGTCTTGCTGCAAATTTCGAAGACGTTTTCTGTAAATGCGTTTCTGAGCTATTAACATCTCCATCTGGTTCTTGGGCAGGTCTGCTTTTCTCGACTGAATATGCTGTTGCCTGAAAAACACGATAATGATCATCGCTGACTCATTTGGATACTGTATGGATACAATGGAGGCAGGGCTGAATTAAGGGCGGAGCGGTTCGATCGATCGCTCCAGGGCCCCGCGACTAAGTGGGACCCAAAGATTAGTTTAAAATACTAAAAATGATTTCAAGATAAAAGTTTAAAAATTACTAAATAAACATTTCAACGTAAAAGTTTTAAAAAATGACATGAATCACTCCTATATAATTTAGAGACTCTTTTTAAAATGTTGAGATTGGGCCCATCATAAAGAAAACGTAAAACCATAAATTAGGCCTGTCGGTAATATAATAATTTATAAACTACTAATAACTAATTGAATTAAAAGTACTAAAAACTAAATAAATAAACGGTACCAGAAACTGGCACATACTTTCTCACAAACACATTTAAATTATTAAACAGATTCACTGTGACTCAGTGGCGGCGCGTCCACTAGGCAAACTAGGCGGCCGCCTAGGGCGGCAACCTGGGGAGGACGGCAAAAAGAGGAACAAATTTTTAAAAATGATTTTTTTATAAGTTTTAACCTAATAAAACGGATTTGTGTTGCTTTAAAACTCAATTTTAATCGTAATAAAACTTTATGAATATTAGCTTGTTTAAGTTTAGAACATTTCCTCTCAAACAATGAGGCTAAAGATATTGAAGGCCACGAACTTTGCAATAAGTTCAAGCCATTGCTAGGAGAGTACCCAAGAACGCAAATCCACAAGATGTCCTAACTTCATCATAAGCAATGACCTTAAAGATTGTGCCCCAAATTTGTCCGTGGCTTTACGGATTTTGCTGATTTTGCCTGTGTCTGTTGCTAGTGGTGAGCGTAGTTTTTCAAAATTAAAATTAATTAAAACTTATATTCGATCTACCATGACGCAAGAAAGGCTTCAAGGACTGGCCACTCTATCATTTGAACAAGACTTGGCAAAAAAAACATCGACTTGAACGAACTGGTGACTTCTTTCACAAAGATGAAATTAAGAAAAAATAAATTGTAAAATGTAGACCTTCTCTCTGTTAACTTTTCCCTGTAATCTATGTAAACTTTTAGAATTAAAGTTATTTCTTCTGCAAAATGATCGGTTTTTATTTTTATTTGATAAGTTCCTATTATGTACCTAATGAAATAAATACTCTGAAACTAAGAGTTTCGCGTATAATTATCTATCATAATTATAGTTGTACTAGTAGCCACACAGGTTAGATTTTCCTCGCTAAGTTTTCTTTATATTGTTTGTATTTGTATATGTAATTTGTGATTGTGTGTGTAAATTAATGTAAAAGTCTCGTTAAGTGCAAAAACAAAAAAAAATGCGTAAGAAGTGGTGATTTCGGGTAAGGGGTTCAATTGAGAAGGAAAATGGAAACAAAAAATCTAATTGTGGGGGGGGGGCGCAAAAAATATTTTGCCTAGGGCAGCAGAATAGCTTGCTCCGGCACTGCTGTGACTTCATAATTGTAGGAGGGGTAGGAGAGGTGATATTAAAGTAGATTAAATAATAAATATTATTGTTATTATTATTATTAGCTGAGAGAAAACTATTAGATCGATTTCGAACAAATTTGCACCAATCACGTCAATTAGGTCTGTATGGATGCACGAAAAAATGTTTTGAAAAATTTTGAAAAACATCCCCCTTTTAGGAAACCCCTCCCCCCAAATAATAACTCATTTTTTGGGAGTTTTTTGACAAAAAACTGGGTTGTTTTTCAAAACCTTTTTTCGTGCATCTATGCAGGCCTAATTGACATGTTTGGTGAAAATTTGTTCGAAATCAAGCGAATGATTTTCTCTCTAGATTTGTATACATACAGACAGACATTTTGCAAAAAACACTTTTTTGGACTCAGGGGGTCCCAAAACGGATATTTCCACAAAAATCTCAACATTGATTTTTTTTGCGATCACTATACTTTCTCTATACTATATAGTGTGGAGAGAAAGTAAAAAGTCACTGAGTATTGTAATTTTTTTTAAATTACTTATTGTTAAGAGTTTTTATTTTTTTAATGGGTCCCCTTTTTCCCCCAGCTCTAGATGACTAAAACTCAGTATTACAGATAATATAAATACTATGAACTGGGGGGGCTAGTTCGACACCCAAAAACAAATTTGTTTAATATAATAAGGTGTACTGAATGAAAAGATTTCATTAAATTATTATTTTTTAATAATTTGTGTTATATTGTTTTGAAGGTAATCCAGAAAATGTAGCTAAAACAAATCACTGTTCTATTTTTGAGAAAACAGCCCCAACAAAATTGTGGAAAATTTAACTCGCGCCTCTTTAGTGTATTTAAACTTAGAACAAACTGTTTACAAAATATAAGGAAACAGCTATTTTACGTTGGAGGACTAAACACAGCCCCTCCACCTCGTCAACCCTATCATCCAATACAAATCGAAATTTCAATTTAGGAATTGGTTGGAATATGAAGTACTCGCCTTCTGGAGTAATGGCCTATAGTTCTTTATTACCTCCTTCTGTAGGCTAAAATGTATGCTCCTTGAGGTGTTCGAAAAAGCAATTTGAGACACGACAACTGGAATTATGTGAATGCAATATCAGGAGCAATTACTGTTAAACTAGAGATTATAGTTTTTGATAGATTTTTCTTCTACTAAACTCCATCAGATTAAATGGAGAGTTGTGCTTTATATTACAAAACATAGGGTAATATACCAGAGATCTTGCTCGTTTGCATTATCCGCCAAGCATTCCGTGAAATTGTGGTAGAACTCAAGGGTCTGCTCCAGTAAACGAGAAAGCAGCCAGAGACGGCAGCGATTCACCCTATAGCCGTATCTAAACAGTGCAATTTCTTGCAGCTGAGCGCTTTGACATTGCCTCATTTCAAACCATTTTATAAATCCATATTTTGCAATTGAGTGCTGAAAAAAAATGAAATTCTTTATAAAAATTTGCGGATCCGGCTTGCGGTTCACTTTTAATTATACATTTTTTATTGTGTAAATAAAAAAGTTAAAACTTGGTACCGCAATGATGTCAATTATGTAACAAATGAAAAAACAATTTTTAAAATGCGAAACGCAAAATGCATGCGCATTGTGACTGTTCTTAAAACGAGACCTTGCAAACAATTTTATGATAAAAAATAAACGAAATAAATGGTTTTAAATTTAACATTGCTCTTATAGGATAAAATCCAAGATGGCCGCCGCTACAGCAGACCCTTAACACAATCCTGAAGCTCCGAAGCTCCCTGCAAAAGGACTTTTCGATTTTATTTATCTCTATTCTATTTACTAAAAATTTCAGCTTCCTAACCTTCTTTTTTGTTAATTTGTTTGGCGCAAGTTAAAAATTTCACCTACTAGGCCTACTTTAAGCCAATATCCGTTGATGAAATGCGGTCCACACATTTTGCAAACTCAACTACTTATAGCGCGTGCACTATTAGGCCAAAGTATAATTTGTTTAGTTAATTACCTATGTGAATTATTTGAGCTGTAAAGTGAACAATATCTTGTGACAAGAAGAGGAAATTCTGACTTTCAGTTTTGAAATAAATGTAAGAACAGTGACCGACATTAGTTTTAAGATTAAATCAAGCAAAAGTGTTTGTTAGGTTATGTTTGGAATGTAGTTGGAACGTCAACAAACTGTGCAAAGTCGCGTGTCGCGCTTTGTTTCTGTAATTAGGTTAACGCCATTTAGTTGCGTGTTTAAAAGTCATTACCTTGGTACGCTTCAACAATTGTTTAAAGTTTAGCGTGCAACAAAACTTGTTACACAATAATTTCAAAGGTAATAGGCCTAGCAAAATAGCGTGGTAGCCTACGTCTTTATTTTTTATTATGACCTAAAAAGAGAGAATCCGTCTGTAAGTTATGTGTTAAAGAGGTGGATTTTAAAAGGCCTAGGCCTACATCAAATCATGGGTAAATACAACTTAGTTAAAGCAATTGGTAAAGCATTAGTAGATTAATAAAGTAGCGTTTATAAACTAGCATTTCATGTAATGCAGAGTAGGCTATATAATACGACAAACACGTAATTTTAAATTTAGGTTATGTGAACACTAAATACGGCGGTTGAACCTTCTAATCATCTAACTAAACAATCATTTAGTGTCAGATTTGTATACTAATGCATGTTAAGATTATCCATGTCAACGGAAAAAGTAAGAAATTAAATTCATTTGAAATGTTAGCAATTAAGAGTCTCTCTGCCCATGGCATTATGTCTCGCGCCTTTTCCTTTTTGGCCTTTTATTCGTTAGCTAAGTAAACTGTTCAATATGTAGCCTATATACAGGATGCCTTGCAACCATTCTACCAAACTTTACCGTGTCATCAGAAGGTCAAAACTAGCAAATAATTCGATTCAACATGGGTCCTTTGAAATCGGGTTCCATGCCACCGAATCAACCCGATTTCAACAATGAAATAAATATTATTAAACAAATAGCCATCTCAAACGGATACAGCCACAATATGGTAGACAGAATAATTAAAAAGAAGGGCAAAACAAAGCAACCAACTGAGGAAAAAATCAAATATATTGGAATAAATTACCATGGTTTATTGGACAACGTCGCAGCAAGAATTTTCAAAAAATAAGGATACAAACTTGCCTATAGAACATCAAACAATTTAAGTCAAGCGATAACGCAACATAAAAAATATAAACATCATCATGACGCAAGCGGCATTTATAAAGTAACCTGTGACGCAACATGCAATATATAGGCCAAACCGGAAGATCCTTCAAAACCAGATTTAAAGAGCACATCCCAAATAATAATACCAGCAACAATAATAAACCTTCAAAATTTGCAGAACAATAGAAACAGGCCACAGTTACACAAATATATACAAAAACCTGCAAATATTAGACAAATGCTCGAAAGGCCCTATTATGAACGTTTTGGAGGAATTCCAAATTTATAAACGCACAAAAATAGACCCAACAATATTATTAAATGAAAAAACTTTATTCCAATCCAACAATATATTTGACAAAATCATTCAGATGGAACCCCTCCAACTTAAGCTAGCCAGCAAATAAAAAAGAAAAAATAAAGGACTGAGAGCTGTAAGTATACCAAAAAGTAAATTTATAGTAAAAAAACCAGTTCAGTAAGGCAATCAGAAATAATGTGTCCTTTCTTGCTTAGTTTAGAAGTTGTCAGTCTGTGGAACTACGTGTTAAAATATATATACATACTGTATACTGCATATAGGTATTATTTCATCTATGGTATAAGATACATTCATGCAACTTAGCATACATGTTTATCACATTGGTTTACATAAATGTGTAAAATTTTATTTTGCAGAAGTTATCCGTTTCAAGATGACGGCGGTTCCTACTTTTCAAATTTAAATATCGAAAACGCTAAATATTTTACGTAAAAATGTTAAGATTCACAAAATGTAGGCAATTTGAACGCACATCCAGTGGTGTATTATTTTTATCATTGAGTTAAGGACACACTGAGACAATGCAATAGTTCTGGCTGAAAGTAATTTCCGTGAAGGCAGTAATCACAGACAACTACACTGCTCTCTATTCGAAGAAAGTTAATACATATGTCAGTCCCTTTTATGACCCAATACGTTATGCCCTGTCAAACACTGTCACGTATTTCATACCTAAGAACTAATTGAGTAGCCATAACTATCTTTCGCCATAAGTTAGCACAGATCAGTCACAGACACAGCCTCTGCTACGACCTAACGTTATGAACTTCCTAGATCTGTCACATAGTAGTTCTTAACAGCTACTTAGCAGCCCTAACTACGAGCCTCTCAAGTCAAGTCCCCCCTATGACCCAACACTTTTTTCCGTTGAAACTACTGTCCACTTCCTGCGGCCACATCTCTGAACCTCTCAACCACAAGGTTCAGAGTCTATAAGATAACCTGTAGCCCAGTTTAGTCCCTTCTATGACCCAA
>JAGFPH010013163.1:15510-27419 GCA_018207615.1 Philaenus spumarius
TGATTGGTTGAGAAATCTGGAAGATATGTTAAAAAAATACCAAAAAACGAAAATTTGTGAATTTTTAAACAACGATAACTTTTGAATGCGTCGTCCGATTTTCATTTTCAAAAAAGCAGTCGACGCAGTTTTTTAAGCACAAAAAATATATACATGGTTTTATTATGATTTTTTCGCACGCTTTAAAGTTATTTTTAAAAAACATAAAAATTCCAAAAAAAAATAGGTTATTTTTTTAAATTTCTTCGGATTGGCTCGATGGATTAACTCTCAAATCTAATCAGATCTAAGTTTTGATACACCCTTTCGAATGACATGTCGTAGAATTCAATCGGTTGATTCGTTTTTGAGAAACTGTACGACAAAAATTTATTTACACACATACATCCACACACACACACACACACACACACACACACGGTCGGACACCTCGGCGGGAATAGTCAGAATGGCTTCCTGGGACCTCGAAACGTGGAGATTTAATGAAAACTCGACTTTCGAAAATCGGACCGAAATCAATAACTTCCCTTTATTGGTAGCGGGAAGTTAAAAAGTATTACAGGTAGTGCTTTGTCCAAATTCACCTTTTGGAATTATTACAGATTGGATAATATCAATTTGAAAAACTGGAATATTTTTACACAAGTGTCTGTGTTTTTGTACAGAATTTCATACATACATAATAATATATTTACTCGGGAATAAGTGCAGGCAAGCAAGTTCTATGACTATCCTTATTTTAGTATCGATAGCTTTGAAAATGGCGGTATTATTGACAGTAACACAACGACTACCCCGCACGAGCTTGCAGATTATTAAAAGGAGTTTGACGTCAATCGCGGTACCGAGTTAAGAATTCAGCTTAGTACTTTAACAGCAAACTAAACATAAACACGGTGTTTTTTAAATAGGACGCTAAACTTCTGGAGTGGGCTCCTCACATAAAAATAAATAACAAAAGTTCCTACAATCTTGTACCCCAAAACGCTTCATTTTCCAGACATCCGCCATTTGATTTTTTTTACAAAATAATTCATATCTAGAGAAATATTTGACCGATTGAGTTTAAACTTGGCATGAAGTTTAATCTAACAATGTTCTATCTTATTACTCAAAAACCGTAGCCTACATTTTAACAAAAAAAAAAATATTTTTCGTAGCCCTTTTGATTCCCTATCGGATGGTGTAACTGTCAAAACAAACGAATGAAGGATAATAGTTAAGTTATGTGTAATAATTGGTTTGTTCAACCCGGCATCCTATACCAACACAGTAAACACAGCAATATTGTATGTACATTTGCTGTGATTATCTTTAACTCAGCTATTATCCTTGATAACATTTTAGAAGTATCTGTAAAAAATAGTTGCTGTTATAATTTGTTTTCATTTTTTTACGAGTGCTGTATGCTTCATATGCACGGAATTGAAAAAATAAAACTGTCTGTAAATGTTACGCAGGGGATTTTTATTTTTGGGAAAATGAAGTTTTAAATGCTAGGCGTTTAGAATACTAGGCGAAGATGGCTTAAGGGTCTGCTGTAGTGGCGGCCATCTTGGATTTTTATCCCATAACAGCAATGTTAAATTTCAAACCATTTATTTCGTTGACTTTTTATCATAAAATTGTTTGCAAGGTCTCATTTTAAGCACAGTCACAATAAGCATCCGTCTTGCAATTTACATTTTTTTAAATGCTTTTGATTTGTTATGTAATTGATATTTTGTAAGTACAAAGTTTAAATTTTTTTCCTAACACAATAAAAAATTAATAATGAAAGATAATTTGCAAGCCAGATTCGAAATTTTATAAAGAATATTCAGTTTTTTTTTCAACACTCAATTACAAAAGATAGACTTATAAAATGGTTTGAAATGAGGCAATGTCAAAGCGTTCAGCTGCAAGAAATTGCACTGTTTATATAGGGATACAGTGAGAAGCGGTTGCGTTTCCGGTTGCTTTCTCGTTTACTAGAGCAGACCTAAGAAAAACCCAGACAGGAGGAATGAAACAATCTCATCACGGTGTTTATTTTCGTACTTTTTCGTTTGAAATAATACAATTGATAATAACTATTGAAAATTTTACAAGAACGGCTTAAAAACTTAATTTTCTTACAACAACAATTGTACCCCAAAATAAAAAAAAACCCTTTTAAACCCGCATAACATTTTAAGTCAGCTTCTTCAATTCCGTCTTTGTAGGATTTGCAGCCGTTCATACTGACTTCGGTGAACTTATTTTCAATTCACAATGGCAAATAATTTAAAAATATATAAACAAGATAAAGATGCAAGTGTACACGAGCAAGAGAGAGATAGATGGATGTCTTAAGTTTAGTAAATTATTCAGATGTAAAGTAAGGAAGGATCGATTTAAGCTAAAGGTCACGTGTCATACTGAGTTAGTGAAACCTGTCACTGAACGCCGTTGCAGCGTTAGTTTTAAAACTGATTGGAATTAATTTGTCGTTACATTTGTCCTAACGATCCACTGATTGTTTCAACTATTTAACTTATACCGTAGGCTTTAGAATGTCGTTATAGAAGAAGTATGCTTAGAATTTAGATATAAGAGAAAGGCACATAGCTTTTGAAAACAATTTAAGTTGTTTAAACAATATTTTAAGTTAAAAGTTAATTTTTCATTTTATAATAATTAGATAAAGCTGGTAATTTGCTTATTTTTTTGGTATCAACTGGATAACTTGTACGATTATTTTTCCATGCATGCGATTATTATAAGTCCAATGCATAGGCGTTAACCGAAGTGAGAGATTATTGGGGTTAGAACACTCCATTGAAAGAAAAGCAAAATTAATGAACTACTTAATCATAATATAACTAGATGACTCCGTTTCCTGCTAGTGTCGCTCAACAGCACCTGCGCCGAAACAAATGCAAACAGGTTATTGTATACTCTGATGTTTTCACAACAATGACGATTGATTGTGACAGAGCCACTTGGAAAAGTGTAGGTTGGTGGTGTTAGCTGTGGGGGGTCAGTATCTAAGCAGAGGTTTTGTGGTATTATTAGGAATTATTCATATAATAGAAAGATATGTTAATGTTTCTTATATATATATATATATATTACAACGGACAAAACTCGTTGTAGGTCTTGAGTTTAAATTTGCAATTAATTTTGTAAATTTGAATAATATGGACTTGCCGTGAGTTAAAGCCAAATGTAGGTCACGAGATCAGCATGTATACGCGGGCGGTCTGTTATCGGGTAGAATTAAACTTTTGGACCCTGCCTGTCTGAAAAGGATTGGGAACTTATAAAAATTACTTAAAAGATTCCTACGGGAAGCCAAAATCCAAGATTTGAATAAAAAGTAAAAATCTTCGGGAAATGCATTACGCTAACGACGGGTGTATTTACTGCAAGATTAGATATTAAAAAATCATAAAGTTACGTAAGATACGAGCTTTCAAAGAATGAGAAAATTTTCAAAATTCCTCTAATTTAAAAAAGAAAAGGTTTTTTAGGCTTTTCTTGAAAAGGCCTAAAATAAAGGTGAAATAAGTTTTAGCGAAATTTTGTCATATAAAAAAGTTAATGGTAATTCATAAAGTTAAAGGATAAAAAAGTAGGTTAAAAATAAAGTTTTTTAAATTCTAACTAAAACAAGTTTTAGTATTGATAAATGTAAAATATAATGTAAAAGAAAAACTAGAAAATTTATAAAAGGAAAAAGGTGATAGAATGTGCACCTTTACAGCTAATGGAAAATTTAAACTCAAACTTTTAACAATTCAAAATAGTAAATAGTATGCAAACGAAGTAGTTATGTAAAAATAATCCAGTAATTGAAATATGTTTCGGGAGTAAAGTAAAACCCTAGTTTGTGAAAAATCGTTGAAGTCCCTAACTTCATAGCAAGACAACCAGAAGCAGAAATGAGATGAAAATCCGGCTAGTGAATGAAAACCAATGGACAAGAAAAGTGGAAAAAGAAAAACCGAAAGAAGTGTAAAATTAAGACTTTTCCGGGAAAAATCGCCGCGGAAAAACGCGCGCGGGTCGTGTACGCGAACCAGGAGTCGTACGAACGTCACTCGAATTCGTGTGGAAAGGTAACAACGAGCTGAGGAAAATGATGTCAGTTTCAGGAAAATCGGAAAAACCCTGGAAGAGTTATATGGAAAAAGAATTTCCATAGCACAAAACTGAGGGAAGCCAGATAAGAACGCAAGACAGTAGAGGGGAGGTCCAAAGACGAGACTGATGGAAGGAGAACAGGGTGACCAGTTTACGAAAAGGGGCGTACTCAAAGAAACAATAGAAACTTAATTAAAACAAAGGCTAAATCATGTTACAAAATTATGAAAAAATTATAATAAAATTCAGGATGAAAAGTTACGTAGACTAGTAGTTTGAAATTGGCGAAAAAATGGATTTTAAAGCATTATTGAAATATAGTGGTAGAAAGCTTAGGTTGGCAATGAAATAGTGCCGAAAAACCTTATATAAACGATTGCTCGGGGAAACTCGGGATGGATTATTATTTCTGCGATGTAAGTTAACGCATCGAGAGCAGATACTTGTTTTTTATAAAATACTTTAGCGTGCTAGAAGCTGAGTATTTTCTTCGTTAAACTTTAAATTTTTATAACAAGTAAGAAGATACGGCATGGCGGTTATCATCTGGGATGCAGCAATAGACATCGAATTAACTCTACAAGAACGTCAGTGGCAACTTAGTCTATACAAGTTGGCCTAACTTGGGATTTCTGGAAGAAAAACATAGCCTACAGGACAGCTGATACATGGAGTGATTCGTATAGCCTCCAGACAGGACTCCAGGATACCACCAGGCGGCCACCAGGACATGCAACTGTAGCTACGAGGGAATAGACGAACCGGGATAGCAGACACGGCATCACCACATCCATCTTTAAGAAGACATCCATTATACATCCAGACAACCCTACAGGACTCCACCTTCACCCACAAGACAACTCTATCAGCACGCAGAACATCTGTAGCTTGTCATCACTAGACAGCGTTCGCGGATTTCACCACAACGTCGCGACGCCTGGACAAGTGTGAAAAGGTCGGTAGAAGCGTAAAATACGTTAGTCCCCATTAAATTGCCTGAAGTAAATTCAAATAAATTTATTTTAAATACTGGGTTACGTAGGATGTTAGATTAAGAAATATTGGTAATTAATTAAAGAAGTAAATTCATTAAATCGTAAATTCAAATTTTCATTAACGTATAAATTGACTTCAATTAAATAATAAAATATTAAAATAAGTTCTAATAAATTAAGAGATTAGTTCTGCCTTATAGTTTAAAAAAAAGTTATTATTTTATTTGAGAAGAAAGTTATGATTTGGTTTTATTTGGAAAATATTAAATACAAGAATTTTGTTTTATGTTTAAAATTAGAAAAAGGAAATTATTAAACTTTTATTTTGTTTTATAAAAGGCTATTATTTACAAAAACACCTAATATTCAAATATCCCAATAGTTTATGAATTTTAGATTAAGAATTGATAAAGTGAAATTTCATAAAATAATTGCAAGCACAAATAAGCAATTTACAAGGTTAGTTCCAGTGTACTCACTCTTCAGAGGTTTACAAAAAGTAAAATTATTAACTTGTGTTCTTACTGAGCTAAAATTAAAAATAAATTACTGGAAGTATAAAGTAAAGTTTTTTGTCAGAATAGTCAGTGAACTGAATATTCGACACATAGTTATTTCACCTAGGCCAAACAAAGTGAGATTGCCTATAAGACTTCCAGTAGGTGGAAATAACTTATTCTCCAACGAAGAATTTTCTAAAAAGAGGATTCATTGTAGAATTGGCGCTGCCAGCGTGAAAAATAACGCGTTGCAGTTGTGGCCAAAACAAATTATTCTACAACTTAATTCCTCTAAAAAAGAATATTCGTTGTAGAATTGGCGCCCTTCGGTGTTGGCCGATTTCACTTGTGGTTAAAAAGTTAACCAAAAGTAAAAATAGGTCAAAGAACTAACGTAAAATTATTTGTGCTTAAAACTGTGTATGTTAGCTTTAGAATTGTGTTTAATATTAAGCCATACTACTGCTATTTCCCGTGTCTGAAATATTTCCCGGTTTCGTGTCGTATTAAGGTTCAGAGGGGGAGTGAAAATTAAACAAATATAAATAATTAACCAGTATAATTAATTTGTCGCGGTAAAATCGGAAGCTTGGCGGGAGTAGGCCTAAAAAATAGGAGTAAAATTAATTAAAAATAATTGGGAGTTTTCCGACGCGACAGATAAAAGATAAAAACAAATTTAAAAAATATAAACAATTAAATATAATTAAAACAAATTTTAAACAATTAAAAAGTAAATATGGCGGATAAGGCGATGAAAGAGTTCTTCGAACAATACAAAAAGGATAAAGAAGAAAGGGCGAAGAAAGATAAAGAAGAACTGGAGGCCAGGGCGAAGAAGGAAAAGGAAATAGAGGAGGCCAGGCGGAAGGAAAAACAAGAAGAACTGGAGGCCAGGGCGAAACGGGAGGAGGCCAGGCAGCAGAGGGAACAGGAAGAACGGGAAAGGAAAGAGGAAAGAAGACGGCTCAAGGATGAAAAAATCCGGGAAGAAAAGGCAGCAGAAAGGCTACAGCGAGAGAAGGAGCAGAAAGAGTTATACAAAGTTATTTCTGGAAAGCTGGGAGACCTGGAACGAAGCCTGGAGGAAGAAAGCGTGAGGTGTAAGGAACAACACACCAAGGGAGAAGAGAAGATTAGGGAAATTGAAGGCGCTATCCATTTTCTGGAGGAAACCACAACCACCATAAAGGACAACGTAGACAAAGGGTTCCGGACAATGGAAAGTCGGGTGCAGAGCGTTGAAACGAAAATAGGAAACGTGATAAGCCAGGGAAGTGGGAGTAGGAATGTAGGAATTGTAATGCCGCGGTTTGACAGCGAAATAAATAAAATTGAATTTTGGGGAAATAGTAAAGAGAGGCCGAAACAATTTTTAAGAGAAATAGAAGGGTTAATGGACGAGTTGAATCCTTATTTAGAAGATAGGGAGAAAATAAAATTCATAAGACGCCATCTAAAGGGATACGCACTCGAATGGTATAATATAACAGATCGCGAAGAGATGAAGTATGCCGGGTTTAGGGAGGCTTTTTTGAGTAATTACTGGTCGCTCCAAAAACAAAAAGAGGTCAGGAATTATATAGAAAATAATAGGTATGTAGAAAGGGGAAACGCTAGCAGAACCGAATATTTCTGTATGGTAGTAAACAAAGCGCGAGATTTAGAACCCCCCCTACCTGAAGGTTTCCTTGTATTCACGGTGATGCAACATTTCAGCGAGCAAATAAGATTAGCCAGCATAGGTAAACCTAGCGAAACCATTCAAGACGCGATCGAGTTCTTAAATAATGTAGACATGATTGAGGAAAATCGGCGAAGTAGACCCCAGGACGCTCAGGAAATGGAAAACAGGCATAATTTCACACCTCGGAATAACCCACCAATCCACAGATCCTATGCTCAAAACCCAAGTAACTCTAATCACCCAAACTCCAATAAACCACGTCCTTCCAACTCAAATCCTAACCAGAAGCCGAAAAACTAAGAAATGAGGTTCTGACAAAGGATGGATTTTTTCGGAATGACAGGGCCGATGAAAAAACAAAAAAACAAAAAAATAATACTAAAAAATTAAATACGCGTGTAAACACCGAAAAATTAGGAAATAAAAAAGTTACTCCTTATAGTGGAATCGAACCTGAAGTAGGCGGAAAAATCGTCGAAAAGGAGCGCGAACGTCAGCCTACGCAAGTAGGTAGTTTAAATGTAAATATTAGGGAAGACTTGTTAGAAAATAGAGACGAACCAGTTATAGAAGAAAAACCGTTAGAAGAAATACCCGCGATTCCCGTAGAACTTGGAACGAATGCTAGTTACATGGAAATTGACACCGGAGCGGAAGTAAGCGTTATCCAGCAAGATTACCTTGAGCAATTGAAGGCGGAAGATGTCAAAATCTTAGAACTACCGGTAGCGTGTTTAGAGATAATTGGTGCATTAAAAGGAAAGGTGCAAAAAATCAGCAAGCAAGTCCTAATCGAAGTTAAACTGGTTGACAAAAGCGTAGATTTACAATTTTTGGTAGTAAAAGGTCTAAAATCTAGAATAATTATGGGATGTGACCTTTTATATAGTTTACAGGCAAAAATAAACATGCAAGAAAAATTTGCAATGTTCAAAATAGGTCAGGAAAATGTTAAAATCCCGTTTATTGATAAAAAAGTTGCAATAACACGGTTAAAAGGAAAATGTTTTAATATTAATTCCCGATACTATAAAACCAATAAAAAGAGCAATTTAATTAAATCGGAGGTAATTAAATCCGACGAAGTCGAGGCAACGAATACTACACTCAAAACAAATAAAGTAAAGATTAATCAAAATAGTATGAACGAGTTAGTAAACAAAGCTGAAATCGTTAATGAACCGGAAGTAGGTGAGACAGGCATTAATGATGTAATGGAAGGGAAGTGCGGCAGCAGTCAAGACAGGAAGCCGGAGACAACAGCTAGGAAAAACAATAAGGTTAGGATACAAAACGAAGAGAGGTTGAATAAGATGATATCGAGGGAGGTGTCAGTTCAACGAAGGAAGGGGCAGAAAGCCAAACAAAATATCGTACCGAAGATGCTATCAAAAGAAGCCAAGGACGAGATTCCGCGTGATAGGGCATTAAAAAGGGTTAATGTTCCAATTAATGTTAGGTATAATGGTGAAAAGATTCCAATTACCAACAAAGCGTCGCGGCGCAGTCAATGTATCCATAACTGTGAATATTCTAGTAAACGTTGTAATCCAAATAAGGCGAAGTCAAGCACTACACTACACTGCAATTTTTCCGACCACTCGATGAATAATAAAAATAATAAAAAATATAAAAACAATAAACCAACTTATAAAGAATTAATATCTGTAGGAGGAGCAGAAACGCGTAACCAAAATCTACCGTTTAGAATGCGTGGAAAAATATCGAAAGTTAGATTTAAAAACACTGCTACTTCTGATGTAAATAAGACTAAATTAAGTAGGAAACACATTAGGTTCAAAGAGAAAGTAGGCCTAATTGAAGATCAGCTGTGTGAACTTAGGCAAGGAGGGGAGACGGTAACCCGAGCAAAAGGGCAAGGAGCGGTTCCAATGAAGAAATGTAATAAGATAACTTTAACAAAGGAGTATAGTCATGGTACTATACTAACGGAACAGCAAGAAGGCCTACTGCAGAAATTAATAGAAAAATATAGTACAGTTTTTTCTGAATTGCCGGGACTGTGTGAAAATTACGTTCATGAGCTAAAGGTTAATGCAACAGACACCTTTGTGAATCGTAATTACCCAAGTCCCATAAATAACAAAAATAGCGTAAGACAGGAAGACCAACGGAGAGTGCGAATCCAACAAATAAGGATGAATCCAGGTTTTACACAGTTATTGCAGGACTGGAGAAACAGACAGATGGCGAACCCTGAATGCTTAGAAATAATACAGGATATTGTAAATAAAGTAGATTATAGAATTGAAAATAATGTATTATGTAAATTTGTAAATGGAATATTGAAAATTGTAGTACCAGAGAACGCGGTAAAAGAATTCATAAAACACGTGCACGAAACGTACGGTCATGCAGGAAGAAATAAGATATATAATATGATTAAAAATAGGTGGCATTTTAAATATATGAACAATCGAATTGTGGAAGAGATTAGAAAGTGCGATATTTGTCAAAGAGCGAAATACCCGAACCAATATTTAATAGGTCAAAGTAGGCCAATCATAACAAATAATATAGGCCGAGTAGTGGCGATTGATTTCTTAGGACCACTACCAAGAGGTTTAGGAAATGTACAGCATATATTAGTGGTAGTGGATATTTTCTCTAAATATGTAAAACTTTACACAGTAAGAAATCCTACAACCGAAAATAGTATAGATAAAATGAGGCAGTACTTTGCAGAAGTTGGCAAACCCGAGAGTATCCTAACAGATTATGGCAAGGCGTTTACTTCAGGGAATTGGAAGGAGTGGATCCAGGAAGAAAGAGTTCGGCATGTACTAATCCCTATAAGACATCCACAAGTAAATCTGGCGGAGAGGGTGAACCGAGAAATTGTGCGAATGCTTAGAACATATTGCTACAACCGACAGGCAAATTGGAAACAATACCTAGAATATATACAGGATGTTCTAAACACAACGCCGCACGACACCACAGGATACACCCCTCAGGAAATACAGTTTGGCCAGGAGGCGAGGTACGTGTGGGATGAAGTCTTCCCGAGGGAACAACCAAATCCAGGAGGAGAAACGGTACGCGAAAAACACCAGAAGTGCCAGGCCAGGATCATAAGGGCCGGAAACCAACGAGCTGCTAAACAAAACCATGGTCGCAGATTTACAAACTTCAATGTAGGGGATTTAGTGTTAGTAACACAGAACACTAGCATTATGGCGAGTAAATTTAAAGGCGAGACCAGAAAACTGTTTCTTTTATACACAGGACCTTTCCGAATAAATGAAAGAGTAGGAAATAAAACCTATATTGTAGAAGACCGGGTTACAGGAAGAATAAAGGGAAAATACGATGTTCGAGATCTCAAACCATATATTCAATAAGTAAAGTTGTCATCCAAGAATAAATTAACACTGTAAATATTATTGTTTTGAAGAAAAGGTAGGCCTAATGCATAAAGTGATTAGCCATACTGGGGAATCCCAAATGTAAATATTTTGATTGAATGTAAACACAAGCGGTGCGATGAGATTGTAAAGGGCAGAGAACAAATTAGCCAGGAGGGGATGTTTGAAAACAGCTGAGTGGAAACAAGATCAAGGTCAGGCAGTGGGGAGAGAGAACAGTACGCTGCAATGAATGAAGTAGGCCTAAAAAAATAACGCGACTCATTGATAGATGCAGGGTAAGGCCTAAGCACTTTTCGAATACACGCAAAGGCATTGCTTGTGGTTTTAAAGTAAATTATACATACAGATCCAGGAATAAAACGTTTGAATGCAATCTACAAACAATTCAGGAGCCTGGAATGTCCTAATATACGAGTAAGGGGTATATAGGGGTTGCATATACTTGGAAAAAAGGTAATTATGCGTAAAATTAGTTAAGAGAGTCTAAGTAGTTAAGATTCTGGAAGGAAGAAAGTAAGCTATAACCTAGGAATCAATTAAGGAAAGGAAACTGTAATGGAAAAATATAAAGGAGGATACTAGGGAAAAGCAAAGGAAAACTATTTAGTACACTTAAAAAGAAAAAAAAAAAAAAAACTCTCAATTATGATAGTTGAAGCCACTTAGGCAAATAAATAAAAAGTTATCAAACCATAAAGGGTAAATAATGTAGAACGTATAAAACGCGGATTATAAAAATTCGGGAAGTATGAATGCGGGGAAATAACAGTAGTATGAAAGCGTAACCCAGTAGAATATTGTTAGTTTGTTATCAGGCAAATTAAAATGTGTCCCTGTATTTATATAAGTAGTGTACAATATAAACATGTGTTTTCAGTGGAAGTGAACTCATCCAGTGAGCATTTCAAAAGGAAATGTATACCATGGTATATTATGTAAATGTAATTTCAGAGTATGGAGAATAAGAAGAACAATGAAAGTATAGTATGAAATGTATAAAAATATTATAAATGTGTGATATGTAAATTGTTAGATTAGGAAGGCAGAACTAGATAGAATAAGAATGAAATAAGATATAAGGAAAATGAAAAAGGAATGATATTATATTTAAAAGGTTTCAATATCTTGGGTTTTTGGCGGAGCCGATCAAACCAGATATCTTAAGAGGGGTAGCTTACAAGGGACAAAACTCGTTGTAGGTCTTGAGTTTAAATTTGCAATTAATTTT
>JAGFPH010013164.1:1060-20659 GCA_018207615.1 Philaenus spumarius
CAAAATACTTTGTTTACATCGACCCAACAAAGGACATTTGTTTCATGACCACAAGGCAGCATTTTCACACATCTTTCTAGGCATTCCCATGTACCCACATCAGTACTGCATTGTACGTCGACGGTGTGCGAACATTGCAATGTTTTAACACATGGTACGCTGCAAAACATATTATTTACATCGACACAACAAAGGACATTAGTTTCATGTCCGCAGGGTAATTCTTTCACTACTTCCAGAATACATTCGTCGCAGTCTTGGTTATAATGACAAAGTTTTTCGCATTTATGATTCATACTACAGTTTTTCTTCTTCTGCACAGCACACTCTTTTGTACACTTATACTGAAATCAAAAATGCACAGGTGAATTTTTGGTAAAAATTTAAAAAATATATTATGATACTACTAGGAAAAACTCTACAACATATTTTAATATATATTTCATTCAACCATTTCTTTGCTTATAATTGCTATCCATTACAACAAAAAACAGTTTAATTAGCATCTGTTATCCATCCCACGGCCTAAAAGTACAAACCACAAGCTGTTTTACATATACCGAAATCAAAATTGTGCTCATACAGATTGATTACATATAAACACCAAGTTACATACCCAATCTTAGAATTAAAATTTCCAAATACAAGGTGACCCCGAACTCTCTCTGGTTCCCTTTTGTGGATTTGTTCCTGGGATCGAGACAAACATATTTCACAGTATAAACATGGCTCTACGGTGCTTATGTCTTCGTCTGCCTGTATGTGTCTTTTATAAAATAATTAATATCTAGAGACCGGTTTGGCTGGCTGTTTTCAAACTTGACATGAATTTTAACCTATCAATGGTCTGTCTTAATAAAAATAAATGATTATATCCAATAATGCGTTTAAAAATGGCGGCTGTTTGAAAATTCCAAACTTTAATTACCCAAAAACCGTACATTTTAACAAACAATTTTAAGACATCTTTTTTGTAGCCCTTTTGATTCCCTACCGGCTGGTGTAACTGTCAAAACAATCGGATGAAGGGTAATACTTAAGTGATTGGTTTGTTCAACCCGGCATCCTACATCTACATGGTAAACATAACAAACTGCTGTTTACGTAAGCTGTTATTATCCATAACTCAACTATCATTTATCATCCAATTGTTTTTAAAATTACACTGTCCGATAGAGAATTAAAAGGGCTATGAAAAAGGTCTCTTGACATTTTTTGTTAAAAAGTACGGTTTTGGGGTAATTCAGGTTTGAAATTTTCAAACAGCCGCCATTTTGAAACGCACGATTGGATATAATCGTTTATTTTACTTACAATAGACCATTGTCAGGTTAAACTTCATGTCGAGGTTGACCTCAATCGGTCAAACCACTCTCTAAATATTAATTATCTTGTAAAAAGACATGCAGACAAAAAGTAAACACCGTAGACCCACAAGTATGCGTAGGGTAGCTACAAGTATCGTGTTATTGAGGGAAAACAGAATTAAATATTTACATACTTAAATAACTAAAACTTAACAATGTATTTACAGTTCCATATCATATTCCAATATTAGAAATAATGAAAACAAACGATGTTAAAGCGTCGTGATAGTGATCTCAACCCATGTAACAACACTTCCCACGCTGTCCAACGGTCATTTTTTGTATGTCCTTTATCGCCGAGAGGTTTCATTTGTTTCATCTTATTTTGTAATTCAAGTTTGTAATTTATTTTGTAATTCAAAGCTAAGTCAAATACTTTTATAAAATAATAATTTACAAGTATACAGTTCAATTCTTTGGTTTATTCTCTACACTTTCTTATAATAATATGTCAATTTTGGGCAAAGGATATATTCCTAATTACTATTCAAAACAGGCCTAGTTTTGTTAGCAGTTTTGTAGTAGGAACATAAAAACTGGTGTTTTCAAAATAAGAAATTTGAAATTGATAAATATTTTTATACAGTTCTTTTTAGAACTAAATTACGAAACTTTTTACTTTCTCCGCCCTATACGTAGTATATGGAGAAAGTATTGTTTTCGTAAAAATGTTTGAATTTGAATTTTCAGTTGAATTATCCGTTTTGGTGCTTCCAGAACCCCAAAAAATTGTTTAGTGCAATTATCTGTGTTGGTGCTCCTTGAACCCAAAAATATTTTTAGTGGAATTTTTTGTTTTGGTGCTCCCTGAACCCAAAAAAGTGTTTTTAGAGTGGTGTCTGTATGTATACACGACCAGAGAGGACACTATTGGTCCGATTTTCATGAAATTTGGTATGTAGGTACTAAACCCTAATATCTCCAGGCGTTTTTTAATTTTTTGGAATTTTTAATTTTTAAGGGTAATTTACCCCTAAAAACCCATAAAAAACGACAAAAGTGCAAATTTCTCTAAAACGGCTCTAATGATTTTGATCAAATTTTCAGTATTTATAGTGCTTAAGATGCCAAACAAAATGACACCACCCGCTTTTATCAAAACTTCGGTGTTTTATAATTATGGGGAAATGTTTAAAAATAAACAAGTTTGTGTTGTCAATCTAGCATCGCGGCGGCGGACGCACGGGGTAGCACCATGGTAGCGAGCACGGCCAGTAATTCAAAGGTCGCGCGATCGAATCCCGCCTGGGACAATAATTTTTTTATACGATTGACGTAGGTAGAATATTATTTTTTTGTTTTTTTCTAAAAAGTAGTAAAAAATAAAATGATTAAAAACAATATTATTTTGACTACAGTAAGTTAGGAGAAAGTTTGTGTCAGTTAACTGATAACGTTTATTTACATTTATGAAAAAAATTACAAAAAATGTTTACTACTTTTTATGTAGGCCTAAAGTTTAACTTTTTCCTTTCGTTACTGAACATGCTTGTTTTTTGAGCTAATAACTTTGTTAATTTTACTTCAATTATTTTTTTTACTGGCATATATGAATTCTATGAACCTTTACCTACAAAAAAGCTATGGAACACTTTTGAATTCGTTTAGAATAAACGTATAAAAACATGGTTAAAATACAAAAGCTTGGACGATTTTTAACAAATTTGAAGTGTACGGCCATTTTGTGAGCTTACCGCTTATCAAGAATACAATTTTGTTGAAAATCTAATTTGCTACCAGCAAAATGCTATTAGTTTTAAAATTCGACTTACGGTTAAGCCACAAACTGGTTTTGGAAAAAAGCTTACATTGAGAGAAACGGTCCGGCCGCCATTTTTATTTTATTTAGAGGGTTAAAAATGAAAAATGGAAAAAACCGTATATATACATAGGAATAAGGAACATTCATGCAAAAAAATCGGTCAAGGCGTTTGGCCGTAATCGTGAGACAGACACACAGACGAAATGCCGAACGGTCGAGTTAAAACGGAGACCTCGTTTCACTCGGTCAATAAACCTTTTGTAAACAAACCCATTCCATTGTGTGTCTCTGTTTATTTTATAACCGAAGGTAAATGCGTGTATATATATTTACATTATACAAGTAAGATTACAACAATTTTATACACGATGTGATGCATATTAAACAAATTAACTTGTAATGGTTTTAAATACTTAGAGTATATAAAAGTGAAGTATACCAATAACACTATTTAACAATAAGATAGAACTAATAGGCCTACCTTTAGATGGTCGGGATCTTTATTCTTGTGACAGTTGGAGCTGCAAACATGGCCACAGTCGAGTCTGTCAATACAAGGATGTGGACATATTTCCACTTCTTTCAAGTAACATAGTTTATCCACTTCATGTTTACAAAGTGGAATCGTATATTTCACAATAGCTTTACATTCAAACTGTCTAGCATCCTGACAACAATCCATGATTCCAGAATGCCCACAAGGAAGCTCTCGGTCCACCGACTCTTTACATTTATACTTTGTAGCGTCAAAATAACATTTCAGAGATTTGACATGCCCACACTTTAAAATCCTCTCCGTCAGTTCTTTACATTTAATAGTAGGCGGCGGATCCTCGTAGCGGTAGATTTCATAATCGTGGCAGTACATTTCATAATCGTGACCACAAACTAGAAGTGTTTTAACAACTTTTTCACATTTAAAATCTTGGATATTTTGGTGGCAAGGTAAATCGATTTCATGGCTGCAGGATAACTTGCGCTTCACAATAATTTTACAAAGATTACATATTTCCCAGCATAACTTTTTACATTTATAATTGTGTTCAGCAAATTCACAGTTTTCCCTGAAAATTAAAGAAATTTAACACTGTAAACAAATAGCAAAATAACAATAGATACCATGAATTATTTTTGAATTTTTTTAACAAAACATTTGTTTATTTACTCCTAATTTTTAAGATGATTTAAAAACCACTACAACTGTGAAACAGTTTGTTAACCTTTTAAAAAATTTTCAATACAAATGTAAATCAGATGCACTTTTCAGTACAATGCCATCGTTTTTCAGACCTAAGGCCTAGGCACACAGAATCCCGGCTGCTGTGACAGGTAAGAAGTTGGGAAAACCAAACCAGCCTGTGATTGGTAGATGTCACATAACCCGTTGCATAGAAAGGTCACTTCCTTTTTGTCCGCAGTGGATGAAGTTTTTTAACTCTTGCAGATGTTTGTCTGCTCAATTGAGCAGTCATAGCGCTTGGCTTTGGACTACTCGATTGACAGCGCTACTTTGTATTGAATATTTCAGCCACTAAAAATCATCCAATCACAAAAAAAACAAAAAACTTGGAAAGGAAATGATTTAAACTTTAATTTTTGTATTTACAAATTTTTTCTAAAACATATTTACATACGTAATCATCGTTTTAAAATTGTAGCCTAGTTTTCTGAAGACCTAATATCGTGCGAATAAAACCCAAAGAAATGACGCAACTTTGTCACTTGTATCAAGCTCAACAGAAATATTTTGACAATAATATAAAGATACCATCAGATATTGGATTCGTCAAGATTTGAACTTTCTAAAACTGCCTTCCAATCTGACGTCACTCTTATAGTTTTGAAAATATAAAGGTTTTTGTAAACCCTTGTAATTGGACAGTTTTCAACCGATGAAACAGCAGATTTAGCATTCGAGTTATCGCTTACAATTGGTTGTATTTCTATTTATATCTTCATATCTTTTTGTAGGGAAAACTACAATCTTTCGTTTGGTGTAAACTAGATTTTACTAGTTAGATGTTATTCATACAGCAATGGGAAATACAGACTTCCGTAGAATTCAAACCACCGCAAATTGAGAGCGCAAAGCAAATCTGTTCCCACGCTGATGATCCCAGCGGTCATTTTATATTGCCTTTATCCCCGCGAACTTTGGACAGTTTATTCTAATTTTGAGGAACAAGTAATACAATGAGAATTTTACAAGTATACAGATAAATTCCATGGTTTATTCTCTACACTTTCGTATAATATTTCATTTTCGGGCAAAGGATATGTTCCTAAATTACTGTTCAAACTAAGCCTAGTTTTGTTAGCAGTTTTGTACTAGGAACATAAAAAACTGGTGTTTTCAAAATAAGAAATTGAAATTGATAAATATTTTCATGCAGTCCTATTTAAAACTAAATTACGAAACTTTTTTAAATTTTGAAAAAAAATTAGAAAATATTTTTACTACTTTTTATGTAGGCCTACAGTTGAACTTTTCCTTTTGTTACTGAACATTTTTTGTTTCTTGAGCTTTGTAAATTTTACATCAATTATTTTTGTTTACATTATTTACTGGCATATGTAAATCTTTCTCTACAGAAAAGCTGTGGAACACTTTTGGATTAGGTTCCCTATAATTACTATATTTGGCGAATTTTTTAAAATATTCTTGCACACGCACTGAAATGGTCTGGTGTTGCAAAAAAATTAGCATGAACAGATCAAGGGTTAAAGGATTTCATCATTAGGATCTAGGTAGAAAATTTTTAAAGAAATTTGTTGTTTTTAAATATATACAGGAACTCTCATTCTTTTGTTTCTCTGCAACAGTTGATTGTATTGCAATGAAATAGACATAATTATAAACCATTATTATCTGTGTATGTATCAATAAACCATGATACTGTCGAATGGAGTTGTGAAAGGGCTTTATTTAGATTAAAATTTTACTTATAGAATTTTATACCGTGTATGTAATTTTAAAAATATTCCTGAAAATATTGGTTTTTGAACATGAATGAAAAACCCTTTTCTTCTATATTACGAGTTGTTGCAATTTCTTTCATTTTCTGTTTGAAGCTATCATTTACTAATGTTAACAAAAACACATACCTGGCTGGATTCTCCATGTGGGGTATTAACTCGGTCGAGCGCGAGGAAACTAAACTCAAAGAACAATAAGCCAATCCCCTAGGCACTTGGCCAGATGCTTGACTGCGGTTTATCAACACGTTTTGCGGTCAGGTCTGTGTTTGTGTTTTTCTGTGTTTGTCATATTGTCTCTTCTTGACTTCTCAGTTTCAGCTCTGAGACGTACTACGTAACATCTAATGTTTAATGTTAGTAATATATTTTTAGTTTTACATTGTTTTCTTTAACATAGGCCTAGACATCTAGTTTCTAGTCACTTCATAACGGGCGTTGATTTATACTCCCAAAATTTGATTTTAACACACAAATGTAAATAACACAACTAATAATAAAATGTCTTTCTTTTATTAAAACATTATTTTTTTTTTTTATTTCATTAATTGCTTTTTCAAGAATATACCTACAATCGAACACTACAGCACTTAACCCTACATATGGCAGTGCTATAGCAAAAATTGAAAAGCCAATTTTTTGCGTTTTGCAAACATTTTTTTTAATTCTAAAAAAATAGTAAATGAACCACAATCCAAAAGTGTTCCATAGCTTTTTTGTAGAAAAAACTTTAAAGAATTCAAATATGCCACTAAAAATTAGTTTTTTTTTTAAATTGTAAAAGTTATTACCTTAGAGAGCAAAAAATGTTCAGTAACGAAAGGAAAAAGTTCAACTTTAGGCCTAAATAACAAGTAAAAAACATTTTTTTGTAATTTTTTTGTAAGCGTAAAAAAGTTTTGTAATTTAGTTCTAAATAGAACTGTATAAAAACATATATCAATTTCAAATTTCTTATTTTTAAAAAAAAAAACAGTTTTTATGTTCCAAATAAAATTTTGCTAACAAAATAGGCCTAGTTTGAAATGTAATTTACTAATATATGCTTTGCCCAGAAATGAAATATTAACGATATAAGTTAGGTATAAATTTACCTGATCAACGTCTATCAATCCTTGTTATTTATATATTTTTATTATTTTTTTGTATCATCTTTACCTCTGCTTCGATAGCATGTCGAATTTTTTAATAATTGTTTGTGCGTTATGTGTTCTGTGTACTCGTTTGTGTTTAGTGTTTTTTATGACGACCTCAACATTGAGTGACATGGTGATTTAATTTAGTTTTATATGTGAGTAATATTTATGTGACCAGATGATGGTATAAACCGAAACTGCAGTCGTCACAATAAAAAAAATAATAATAATAACAAGGACTGATAGACGTTGAACAGGTAAATTTATACCTAACTTATATCGTTATTGATTAATCAATCCGGGAGCTATATAACACAATGAAAATGAAATATTATTATAACAAAGTGTAAAAGGATAAATCAAAGAAACAAACGGTATACTTGTCTTTCCATAGTTCACAAAAGTGTTTGGGTTATCTTTATTTGAATAACAAAATGACATCAATCTAATAAAACTTCCCCGACGATATACTACGGGCAGGAAGGGTCACTTGAATAACATGGAAGCGAGAGGCGCCAGATGGTCTCACCAGAATGCCCTAATTATGTACTTTCCACTGCTGTCTAGACGTACAAAAAACTGGTTTATTCTAGTTTAATTCCCACCGTTAGGAAGGTCAAACTTTTCTCTACAAAATGGTGTAAAGAAATCTGTCAAAACATGTGATATAGTGGGCGTTATCTCGGTTGACAAATGGGCTGTTTCATTGGTTGAAAAACTGTCCAATCGCAAGGTTTACAGAAATCGTCGTCAAAAATCGTGTATAATAGTGACATCTGATTGGAAGGCACTATCAGAAAGAGAAAATCTTGACGAATCCAATGGTATTTTTATAATCTCGATAGAAATACTTCTGTAGATGGTCTTGGACATGTAAGAAGTGGGAAATAACAGTACAATTGTATGCATATTCGCGCACGGAAACAGCTGTAACCCAATCTGCATATTTTAAAATGATGATTACGTATGTAAATATACGTTTTACGAAAAAGTTTTAAATACAAAAATTAAAGTTTAATTGATTAGCTTTTCAACGGTGCCGGTTTTATTACGATTGGATGATTTTAAGTGTATTAAATAACGGAATATGCAAATTTATGCAAATTCTAGCTATTGTTCGAGCTTGTTGCGTTCTACGCCCGAGAGAGCGTCCCAAGTGCAGTCTGCCATCTACAGAGTTAAGCAGTAGTTAATTGAGTAGACAAAACTCAATGCTTACCTGATGCAATATTCAAGACATTTGTTTTCTTTGTGTTCTCTGTCATTCAGGTGACATATCTTGGTACAGGCGTGACCACAATCCATTATAACATCACAGTTCAGAGGGCAACAACCATATAATACTTGACGAAAGTCTGTTTGGCAAGACACTCGGGTGATATGGTGTTTGTGATTCTCACATCGAAGAGGCAGTGCAGGTCCTAAACACAATAATCACCACTCATTGTCCTGACTTTTTACAAATATAGTAAAATCCCGGTTAACCGAACTAAAGGGGGGAGGGGAAGCCGTTTCGGGTAACAATTTTTTTGGCTAAGCCATGAACATCTAACACTACAGTTTTGAAAGGTCAAACAAATTCAAAAATCTCTTTGTAGGCTATACTTATGTTCTTTATTTGTCGTTAAAATTATATTTTTACCATTACAGTACAGTATACTGAACTTAATAGTTACAGCATATGAATTACTCATTCAAAAAATTCAGAAATTTTTGTTTGTTTCTTGCATCCCTCCAAACGCGTCTGTCATGGTCTTAAGGCCTTCACACACCTAACATAGAGTCCGCAGACATGCTATGGCCGCGATACTCGCTATGTGCAATTCAGTGTACAGTGTAAGGCTATGTAACTTAATCAAAACAAACAACACATGGTTTGGAAGTTGACTTGGCTCCTGGAGAGGAAGAAAGAAATGCGAGTGCGCATGCGTCGGTAGAAACATAGCGACTATGTTTACAAAAAAACGCTTCCCAGGCGTATACTTGCGATACATAGCGGGCATAGCGCACGACGGCAATGGCAGTGTGAATTGTTCCTTAGGAGGGGTGGGAGAGTTAGCAGTGTTGCTATAGTCGAACCCCCTCTACCGACATTGACGGGACCACCCAGAGATTACATTTTCCCACATTTTCAACCTACTTTTTGTGTGTAAAACGTTAAAAATAAAGTTTCAGTTACACTGTGCGCATAAATAAACGTGTGAAAAGAAATACATGGTTTGTTTATTTTTTGGTTTGATTCTGAGGAGGGAGAACATAGGAGGCCCGACATCAAAGAAAGGGGGACTTCTAACATTTTTCGAGTTTTGAGAAAACTGAATTCAAAGTTTGACACTGGCACATTTTTTTTTTTTTTTTTAAAGCTGCTACTTAATTTCGAATGGATGTTTAAGTAGTAGTAAAAGATTCTAATATTGGTTAACTAAACAAAAATTAAATATTACATACAATAGAGCTATTATTTTTGGATTTCCAATTTTCAGAGGCGTTTCGGATAACTCGGGTTTTGGTTGACCCGAGTTCAGTTAGCCAGGGTTTTTGTTAGGATTAATAGTGTAGGATTAGGAATTATTTAATAATCACATGTAATAAAGAGTAGTTTAAGATTTATAAGTCCCAAGGCGAGAACACAGAATATAGAACATGGTTGGGTAAGACTGTAAAATATTGTGTAAGTGCTGACAGAAGCTAGGCATACTTTAGAGACCTAGTTATGTCAAGTCAGTTCACTATAAAAGGGCCCTACTGACCTAAATACGGGGCCAGATAGTTTTGGAAGACGGCCGGGAACCCTGTTGATTGAACAGGGCAGTGTTTTGGGGAAAGATATACGGTGTAGGCCAAAGCCTCTAGTGTTCGGCGGATCCAGCTGAAACATACTTGGGGAGTACTGGTACAGAAGGTAGGCAAACAGACTGTCTAATATTCATATTTTAAGAACTGTGTTTTGGTCATTGCTATTGTGAGTGTTTCGTCTTGGGATATAATTAATAGTAATTATAGATAGAATCAGTAGTGTTGATATTTAATGTAAAGTCAGTTAGGGTTGTTATTTTATGTAAAGTCAGTAGTGTTGTTATTTAATGTAAAGTCAGTTAGGTAATGTAGTTGTTTGTTAATTGTTGAAATAGTGTCATTCTACCACTGAACCACTCAATTATAAAATATAAGAATTGCGAGGTATATAAATTGGTTGATTTCTATTATGATAATCCTTGAACCTTATAGTGATCCATAATTTTGAACCCTGGGCAGTTGAAGTAGATATTTCCACCCCTAACAGTTTTACTGTACTAATACTTATAACATAGTGTACAATAGACTTTCCCAAATCCGGCACTCTGAATGAGACCAGTGCCCGGATTACATAAAACCTACAAGTAGCACAAAACTACTCTAAACCATTTCTTTTATTTCAAACGAATTAAAGGAAACCTGTAATGTATGTAATTTCACAAAGACGGCAAGTAAATAAAATATAAAAAATAATTTTTAGAAGTATTTTGATGAAGATAAAGTAACATGTAATGTAACTAACAATAATAATTAACCAAAAATTTATTTTTAAAACATTTCTAAAGCATACAAATAAAAGTTATTAATAGGAAAGTCAATGTTTGTTGGCACTTAGTGAAAAGCAATAAGGAGTTACTGTATATTCAATAAAGAACAGTTAATGAAGAAACACTGTGGACAAACAACTAATAGTACTTCAATTGGTGAACTAGTTTATCTTGTGGAGGTGTGAACTAATATAGGGAGGGGGGAATGGCAACAGGACTAGAGAATTTATTCAAACTGAACATACCTATAGCATTTAATTCCTCTAGTCGTCTGTTTATCTCTTTCCAAGTGGTGCTATTTTGTGTCAAGTTTTCCATGTTACCGATGATGTAAAATCCATCTTTAGCTCTAGACAATGAAACACAAATCCTATTGTCCGTACCCAAGAAGCCGATCCTTGCATCTGCATTGCTTCGCACCAATGACAACAATATAATCTTGTTCTCTTCCCCTTGGAAGTTGTCGATAACAGTGATTCGGACATCTCTCATCATAGGTTTTTCTCTACGTCTCTGCAAATGCAAAAGAATTTATTAAAAATGTTTATACATAATTTTACTTACCAATAAAACATTTTGCTGAAGGTGAAACTCGATACAAGGGTATTTTTTCTTGATATTTCTAATGCTTAAAACGAAGTAAATAGTAGCTTTGGGCTTAAATTTATGTCAAAACACATAAACGTAACTCTAGTTATGTAATAGCTACTACAACCCTCACAATAACTTTACTTTACAATTAAATCTATATTAAAATAAGATGGTCGACAAGGGTTACAATTATAAAACAATCTTGTCATAATAATGTCATCGAGCTTCGCATAGTCTGGAAAAATGATATGATTCGCGATCTCGTGGCCAGTGACACATTCTGCGCTCAGCAGTTTTCCTGCTGAGTCACCACATTTGGTGAACTTGTTTCTGGACGACTCTTGGCTTGAATATTTTCTGCTACCGTGTGGCAAACGTTCATCTGTTCCTGTGTTGGATATCTGGTATTCCTGGGTCCGTTCTGTCTTGTTTGGTCTCTATTATTCTCTGGTCTTATATTTTGATCAAATCCTCTATTGTTATTGTGTGGTCGAAAAGAAGGTGATGTATGAATATATTGGTTATTTCTTTGGGGGTATGGCCCAACTTGGTGTCGTGGGAATGGAGGTGGTGGTCCTGGTGGGAGTTGAAAATGTTGGTGGTGAAAAGTTTGAGATACACGATTATTAGATGGTGCTTGTGTTGGTCTGTAAAGGAATGGTGTCGGTCCTGGTCTCGGTTCTCTGAAATTAGGTCTAGTTGATGGTTGGGAAGGTGAATATGGATGGTGTATTTTTCGCGCTCTTATGTTCGCGTCTTTGAGATCTTCTCTTTGCAGCAATAACTCAAATTCAATAATTGAGTCAATCCTCTGAACACGTCTCGCATCTTGCACTATATCCTCATAATGTTCGGCTAAACAGGTGACAATTTCATCCTCCGTCAAGGGTGGTCGTATCGCTTTCAAAGTAATAACCCTTTCTGTAAAGTACTCAGACCGACTAAGGGTACCATTTGGCCTATATCTTTCCACTTCCATTCGCTGTCTGATCCCTCTCTGCACTTCCCTGCTCCAATATTTGGCTTCGAAAACCTCTCTAAAATCTTCCCAATTACGTACATCATTTTTGACTAAGGCAAACCAACGTGAAGCGTGGTTCTCTAAGCACATCTCAATTATGTCTATTAGATTTTCTGTGGCGTCGAGGTTGTTGTTAATCGTTCTTCTCTTTTCGTAAAACCTTTGTATCCTCCGAAGATGTTCTGTGGGGTTCATTTCTCGTCCATGAAACTTAGGTACTGTGTTCTCTCCTATTCCAGAAATCTGACCACTACAGCTAACAGATATTTGAGGCGGGTAGTTATGTTGTTTTTCCATTAGTTCCTTTTCTATGTCCCTAATTTTGGTATTGTGATCTTGGACGTTCAGTTCGATTAACTCCAGCTGTTTTCTTTGTCCCGCCATGACTTTCCTTTCTTTCTCCATGTTATTCTCTAATCTTCCCTCTAACTCCTGACCTCGCTGGTTGACTATCCGTTCATTTTCAGTGTTCGTTTTCTCTTCTTGGCAGGACAGCAACTTCTGGATCCTTTCTGTTTGGTTATCCAACTGTATCTGGACCTGTTCTTGAGTTTTGATGGTGACTTTATCTAAATCCACCTGGATGTCCTCTCTCTGGGCCTGGAGTTCGCTTCTCCATTCTTTGCGACTAGTTTCTCTCTGCATATCCAATTTCTTCTGTAGATCTTCCTCCAACTGGTTCATTCTAGTCTTTAATTCATCCTGTACTGAATTTAGGTGTTTTTTCACATCTGTCACATTTTGGTTGATAATATTTTGATTTTGTTTATTTTCCTCCAGCTGTTTTTGTATATTTTCTTGATTTTGTTTATTTTCGTCCTGAAAGGCATCGAAACGTTGCAGTAATATCTCCAACCATGGGGGTTGAATTTCACATTGAAATATGTTTCCCGTTTCTGATTCCATGGTAGTGTCGGTATTATGATGGTACTCGGTATCTTCGCTGACAGGACTTGCCCGAGGGTTGGGTGTTACCGGCATGCCGTCGTTCGGAAAAAAATCGCCTATTTCTGTTGTGTCGACGCGTTCCCCTGATATCACGTCTTCCATCCGGCGGTGTGTTTTTTCTGGGATCCGCGACCCTTCCATCGTTTCGTGCTCAGTATTCAAATTTGACTCCTCGATCACGTCTTCTTCTCGCTGGGACGCCTGTGTGTCGGGCAAGCCTTGTGTTTCTCGCACCTTTAATGTAGGCTGAATGTTCTTTCTCAGATTGTATCTCTGGTTATTTTGTTTATCCATTTTAATTAATTTGTTTTAGAATTAATTATTTAACTTAAGTAACACACAATATTTTATAAATCAAATTGTTAAAACTAATTAATTTTAAGGAGTTATTTAGGGATACTTTAGGAAAAAGCCGTCACGTTGGTCGCCAAATTTACTACATCCCTCACAATAACTTTACTTTACAATTAAATCTATATTAAAATAAGATGGTCGACAAGGGTTACAATTATAAAACAATCTTTTACTTCTGTATTATTACAGGTAATACATAAAATGATATTTCTTTTCCAAAGAACAATATTATTTAGATTATGAATACTAAGTTTTATGATAAACAGGTTATTAATTGTTGTTCAATAATTTTAAAACACAAGATCTTAACTCGGTGGGTTGGAGCCGTCTTTTTCCCAAAGTATTTAAAAAGAAAACAAATTTGATTATAGATAACACAATTAAAATATGTACAAAATTAATGAGAGCAAGATTATATGGAATCGTCAAAAAGGTTATTTGGTTAATGGATTTAGAATTATAATGGATCACTGAATTTACGATAGTTTAAAGTTCAAAGGTTCTTGGTAAATCTATATGCATAACATATGTATATATTATTATTCACAGTTTAGTTCAAATAGATAAGTTATCCCTCTAAGGTAACTGGTTTGGTGTTGGATCTTAAAATAGACTAGGCCTAGTTAATTGGAAAGTTCTCACCCAATTGGTTGTTTGTTCTTGTAGATTAGAATTTGATAGTAATTGTTATAAAGGAAAAACACTGAACTTCATAAGCTTCATATTTATTCAAATACCGATTCTTTTCTTTAAATTTCAACAGCCAAAATTATATCAACTGCACTATTCAGTGGCCAACTTAACAATGTTCTTCTTTTGGGGCTTCTCTACCTTTTTAGGAAATGGATAATAACGCCTGATGAATCTTCATATCTTCTGGGATTTGGGTTTGTTAATGTAATAGGTGTTTGGGAGTCGTGAAGTGTGATTTATTTTAATTGTGTCTTTATTTAATTGTGCGGATTTGTTTTGATACATAACAATGTTTTACAATGAAATTTAATAGGATTTTAAACAGTTAAATTATAGAAAACACTTAAATAACTCCTTATTACAATAATTTTGCTATCTAATTTCTAGAATGTATATCTTATTCTTCGCATTATGTTCATTTGATGGCAAGAATTACGTGGACCAATCACAGCGTTTCGTGGGAGGAGTTTACATAAATGAATTATCCGCTTACGATTAAATTTCGTTGGTCGAGGCTTCGGTTTTATATTAATAATAGCTTATCGGCGTTTATTTTAGATTTAGACCAAAGACATTTGAGATGTAAAAAATTGGTTCTTTTCGTAGGCCTGGTTTAATTTTCTAATAAGAATGTATTTTTCTTGTAATCGGATTTATTCTGCCAACTTCTCTAGTTTCTCCTTGCGTTTTAACGTAAATCTTTGTCGATTGACTTGGTTTTATGTTGTTATTTTAGCTTTCCTGGATGCAGAATTTAGTTTTGAATATTTTTGATGTAGGAAATGTAGGTCTACAGATTCGTTTTGTAATTTTATTTTAATGAATTCGAGTTGAAAGTCGTGATTTGATTGTACCTTTTCGTTGTAGTATTTAGTGTTGCGCATAATTGTCGCTAGGTGTCGGGCGTGTATGACGGATTAACTAAATGAATGACATTCCAATTTGACTTCTATCTCTCTCGCTCCAATACGTATTTTTAATTTCGTTCTTATTTTATTTACAGAGTTAGGGAAATATTTGAATTGTAACATAGCTCACTACTATTTTACTTGTTGCTACTAATTTGTTAATATTTTCTAAGAAAAATAAGGTATAATATTTTTATACAAACTGAAATTATATTTTATTTCAGAATATTTGGTGAATACAAGTAACACAAATTTAAAACAAATTATGAAAGTTGGAAAAATTTATAAAAAATAGAATGTATTATTGGAACAAATTTATAGAATAGAACACAAAGATAAATTAACTTCGGGGAGGGGTTTGGTATCGTCTTTTACCAAAAAAAATAAAAAAATTAGATCAACATAAAAGAAATATATATATATAATAAAATAATATTTGAAACAAGAAGTGATTTTAGGATAAACAAAGGATGAATGAAAATTATTATATGATAAATGGTAATGTGGATAAAATGAGCACACATAAATTATTATACACATAAAAAAGGCATTATCAGTTTATTTATAATATAAAAGTTTCAATTCTTTGTAGTTCGGAGAACAAATATAACAAAATTGAAATGAGGTTATAAATTAGAACATTCTTACCAATAATATAAGTCTTCTCAATATTTAACATTCGTTTAGGCCTATATATATGAAACTTTATTATTGACAGTACCGGTAGTATTCAATGTTAAATTAATCAAACATTTAATAAGATACAGTTTCATCTAAAAGTTTCACCAATCGTATCTTTTCTTCAATATTTTTTTAAAATTAATTTATTCATTTACAAGGCTTCCTTTGTAAGCTTTTTGAAAATTTCTTCTTTTTTTAAACGTATGTTTTTCCTCTTTCCTTCTTGACTTTTACCGTATGTATATTGTGTGTATGAATTAAAATGAGATGAAGTATGATTTAAATTTTGTATATTCCTATAAATTTCATTAAAATACATTTACAAAGATAATAATAAGTAGTTAGTTTAACATATTAAATTAAAACACTTCTTCTATATAAAATCTTTTCTTATAGGCCATCCCTATTTCCTGATCTGAATTTTGGTTCTTTTAGTTTTCCGAATTAATTATATTGCCGTCCGTATGAAAATCATATGTTCCAATGTTTTTTGAAGTTTCGAATAATTTCCGATAGGTGCCGCGCAGGTGTATTATTTATTATAGTTTAACGGAATATCAAATCTGTAATTAATAGGCCTATACTTTCTTCTTAATTAATAAATTAATTTCCTCCTATCTATATATTTAAATATCTTTTGGATTGTTACAGTTAGCCAAATTAAAACTAAGAAAATTAATAAATTGAATAACAAAAATACAATCCACTCAAAAGTTAAAATGGTAACAACACTGTTTAAAAATAAAGAGAAGAAACTCTAAAAGTAACCAACAGAAACCTTACAGCTAAGTAATAAACCTAAACCATGAAGTGAAATAGGGGAAGAATATATAAATGATAGAGAAGGTGCATAAAGGACAACATTCAGGAACTTCCATGAGTGAAACTATAGTAAGTTGTAACGTGCTGCCTTTATGCAAGCCATTTACAAACAAATTTATTAATAGAAAATAAAAAAAAATAAAAAATAAATAATTAATTTTGACAAAAATATTCTAAGTTGATTTTTAAATAAAAAAATAACCTTTACTGCGTAACAATTATTTATTATATCCTATCTTCAATCCATATACTTTATTTATTTAATTATTAATTCAAAAATTTTACAACACCTTATTCCCTTATTCAAAATAAAAACAATCAAACATAACCCCAAAATTGAAATTAGGTTATGTTATGATCAGATCTGTGTCTGCTACAGGTGATCACTAAATATCTGTTACGCATTAACTCATTGCATCTGTGCGTACAGTTCATTGTTTACACATGGACTCATCCGGAAGCCCAGCATCCATGTTTGTGCACATGGAAAACTTTGCCTCCAAATCGCATTGCTTACCAAAGACTGACGCCATTTTGAATTACATATAAAGGAAACTGAGACTAAATTTATTATTATAACAAGGTTCGTTTTACCATAAAGTACTTCTGGAAAGGAGAAAACTCAAATTAAGAAATCATAGTAGCCGGCATTAATATTTTAATTTATCATTTTAGTTTGCAAGAAACACACATAAGAAATTATCAAACTCAATTTGGCAAATCATCCTATCTACCTCAATCCCACACTCAAACACATACATTAATTATTAAACATTTTATCTTAAAGCTACAATAACTTATATTAATAAGGTATTCGATTGCAGACTTAATTAAACTTAATTTACTACTTACGAATTTTCGCTTTATAGTGCACTTTAAAAAAAAAATGAATTTATGAAAGAAATGAATTTACTTTAACACATGTTTTAATTTATGAAAATTTTAATTTAAATGATTTTATACTTGATGAATTGTTTAGCCTCTTTAATCGTTGAATTTAGTTCATGATGTACGGATAAAACTCAAAACTCACTCCGAAAACACTGTTAGTTTCTTTATACAAATCACTGAGTTAGCACGCCATTACTTGTTCTTTGTGAAAACCACGCTGGTTTTTCGAAGTTTGTTTTAAGTCAATATCTTTACTTACGGACGTCCGAATTTCACTATTTTACGCTCAAACATGACTACACTGTCTCTATTAATTTTTAGAAATGTTTAAGTTGCATTTCTAACAGAAATAACACACTTCTCCATACTTCTGGAACAATATACTTAACACATTACAAATAGGTCTGCTCAACAGAACGTCTCTAATGCAAGTGAAGCTGTACATGGTTTCCGCTTGCCACATCATGCGATCATGATGTCATGTCACGTGGTCTCTCTCCACCAATCCTGACTGTCTTTTTATATCAACTGCGCACATTCTCTGAAATTTGTATCCGTTTCGAGGCTGAAGTCTTGTTTCCTTCTAAATGTACATCCGTTGTGGAGGCTATGTTCTAACAACGTCTTTCTTTTATTTTAAAAAACATATTTAAGTTCTGTGTAACTTCTACTTATGCCTTATTGTATTACAAATTGCTTTTTTATGACTAAAAAATATTGAAATTAAATCTGTCTGCAATCCCCCTTTGAATTTCTATGTTTATTATTTTTTATGAAATACTTAAGTTTTTAAAATAGGCTAAATGTCCAAAATTTACATTATGACCCCCTTTACGTTATACCCTTATTAAAGTGTTTTAAAATCCCTGAAACTCACATATATTACAAAGTGTAAAAAGAGTTTTAAGACAAACTAATCTAACCTAATTTAACCACGAGTTAAAATTATAATTTGAGAAGTAACATTGTGTCCACAAATCTCAATTCCAGTGAGAGAAGAAATGTTTTAAGATGAAGGCCTACTTTTGTTGTTACGCTTTTCACAAGTCCGCTCCCACAATGGAAGATACTTTCTTCCAAAATAGCCCAACAGGATATATTTGTGCCACATGATTTTGTACACAGACCAGCAGCATATCTGAGTTAGCTGACACTACACAATAAAATCAAAACCATAAAAATATGACTAAGATATTACCTTAAAGAGGTAGTACATTTGCCCAATGTACGGAGACAGAATTGTGATTTCCCCAGGCTTATAACCTTGGTAGATTAAATAGCAACACAGTGAAATTAAAAAATCTGCCTCGTGCTTGTTGCTGCGGCTAGACGAATCTGCCACCTACACATAAACAATTATATTAAACAATTGCCTGACACACACTATAGTTTTTCAAATCTTTAACTAATTGTTAACCTGTTAGTTAGTGGGTCTTCCCTTTAGCTCAAATTAGTGAGTTTTTTTTTAAGTAAATTGGTTTTGTCTAATTTGTTTTTTATTGTGTTTACTATATAAAAATATGAATTAAGAGCTTAAAAGTTAGAATAATTATTTATAGTCACATAATTTCAAATTTTGTCCCCAAAACTGCCTAACCTAAAATAACCGCCAAAACATGTATTAATTAATTCTGTATTAATTTTAAATTTTGCCGAAAGTTTTTTGTTTCTTAGTTATTTTTATCAAAGATGCAAATTGTAGCCAAGTCAGCTGTAACCAATAATTAATTAAATTACAAGTGAAAAAACATAGACCAAGACCGGGAGTTGAACCCGGGACCTTCAGGTTTCCGTCCTGACGCTCTAACCATCTGAGCTACCCTGATATCTACCGATATATACAAGTGAGATAACATCGACCAATATCGGTAGATATCAGGGTAGCT
>JAGFPH010013165.1:1906-21835 GCA_018207615.1 Philaenus spumarius
AGACCTAGATCCTGACGCATGCGCAGTAGGGCCAGAGTTTTTGCGTGAATGACAGGAATTTTTGTATATAATAGAGTGAAGATATTCTAAGTTTAATGTACATCGGCTTGCATTATGGAAACTATATGAAGGCGCTGTAGCGAGCTTCGTCTACAGAAGGCGCATTCATTTTAGTGCTAGCAACTGTGATTTCTATTTTCAGCAAACGATAATTCTGTGTATTCTTGAACTTTCTTGACTCTAACAACTATCTTCTGTTTCAGTGAAGTACCAGATTTCAGCCATTAGGGAGTTCCATAGATGGTGATAATGCTCTCCATAGTGCATGTCCGTGGGGGAGAGAAAGAGGATGTTTTAGTGGGTAGTACATGTAAGTGAGAGGTGAGTCCCACAGTACCTCTCAGGAGATAGGTCTGCGTAAATGCATGTCATCATAACGAACTAAAGTTGAATGTGTAGCTAGTGAGCGGCTTTTACGTGTTTCTCCGGAGTTGCGGACAGACGTTGTGTAAGCAATGAATTAACAACCGTTCTACATCGGTCCACACGAACTGCAGACAATCCCACTTTTTACACATGTACTTTATCTACTTTTATTACTAACAAAGTAGTTTCTGAAATGAAATCTGTCGCTCTTCTGAGAGCCCAGGCGTACTGTCAGTGAACATTTTAATCCAGTAAACATAATGAGAGCCCATTAAGGAACAAGGAAAGCTGTACTTAATTTGAATACGGAGTAGTGGAAACGTCAACTGTAGCTTTTATAATTAAGACTGACTGAATTGTTTGGAAGCAAGTATTATAGAGAAAAGTCAAGGAATATCTTTAATACCGCAAGTCAGCTGTTTCTGTATTCATTCCAATAACAATTGCTAAGGGTCTTGCTTAGCCAAGATTGTTTCTATAAAACACTATTGTGCACAATGTTTCAAAAATAATAATAATTTTCTGTCCTAAACAGTTAAACATGACTGTGGAATATGATGGATGAGTTTTGATTAAATGCGTGTACTAGGCAATTTTATTAAACTTAAATATTTATTTGTGTATGAAATAAAAGGGTCCATATCAGAAAGTGCTTAAACAGAAACATGGTTTGTCCCTGCTCGCTTCGCCCACCAACCTACACGGCGAAGCAAATGGCAAACAGATTATTGTATACTCTGAAATGACAATTGATAAGGACAGAGGCACTTGGATTGGGGTAGGGTGGTGTGGGTAGCGGTGACCTGGATCCTAACGCATGCGCAGTAGGGCCAGAGTTTTTGCGAAAGTCAGCAGGCAATTTTTTATTTAATAGAAAGACACATAAATTTGGAATATATATATATGTATATAACCTCAATTTAAATATGTCAGATAAAATTCAAATAAATAGTTACAGTCCTGTTTCAACAGGGTGCGATCCCACAAACATACTACTAATAAAGTGGTATTTATAAATTACTAGCTGGCCCGACCCGGCTTTGCACGGATAGACAAATCAACCTGATACTAATAATTAGCCCTAGTGTTTTAGTTCATTGTAAAAAAAAAAAAAGTTCATTGTAGGATTAACCTAAAATTATATTCAGTTTTTGATCCAAATCAGTTGTTGATCAAAATAAGATTGACCTTCCATAAGATTAACATTGAAACTTTGAGGGCCACTGGGGCGTAGCCCTAAAGTCCTAGGACTTCGGTAAATGGCCTAAAACCTTCCCAGGGTTAACCTGTGTTACTATGCAAAATTTCAAAGCAATCGGATGGACGGTTTGGTAAAGCATAAAGGACAAACATACAAACGTACAAACAGACGGACATACATTGAATTTTATATATATAGATCAGTAATGTAGTTTATATTGACCAAACAGGCCAAATTTTAAATGTAGACCACTGACCATAGTCGGCAAGGTCAAAAATATATTTATAGGACTTACTAAATATGTATTGCTGTGTTTCCATTAAAATCGTTTTGTAAACAGCAAATATTCATACTTCAAGAACAATAGAAATTGTTACTTCAAAAATTCAAATTTAAAATGACTAGATTAAAAGTATATTTGTTGCCAGTTACCAAATCCCAGTATCGCTTCAATGAAAACATTTGTATGATTTTCATCGATGTTTATTATCAATTTACACTAGAAACCAATTTTGCAATGATCATAAACAAACACAACTAGCTGTATGTACTGTCCAGATAAAACTGCATTCGTAGTACTATTTAGGCCTACTAATGCACAAGCAGAATACTTTCTTTACTACATACATTTCATTTTTCATTATGTAAGCTCCCGGATTAGAATGTAATGGAAAATGTTAAAATAGGTACAAGTTTACCTGTACTTTCAATCCTTGTTTTCTTGCTGCTGTGACGACTGCGGTTTCGGGTTACCACATCTTCCGATCACATAATTTAACACTGAATTAAATAAAACCACTTCTCTCACTAGTGAGATCGTCAAAAAAAAACACTGTCACATACGAGTACACAATACAAAAAGCGCACAAATAACAGATTAATTAAGCACTTAAGTTCTCTCTTAATTAATCTCTTATTTGTGAGCTTTGTGTATTGTGTACTCGTATGACACAATGTGTTTTTTCGACGATCATACTAAATACATAATTTTATCTGATCAGTCAAATTAGTTGAATACGGTATATTTACTGCCTAGACACCTAGATTAATCTACAATATATATCTAAAACCTAAAGCATGGCGTTAGGTTTGAGGGGGAAATATTTAAATGTATACAAAAATTTTAAAAAAATTAGGCTTATCAATAGTATAACAATATATACGTATTCTTTTCATTACCGGCTGATTTCATACTTTAAAATTATTTGTACCTTTAATTTTTAGGTTATTTTGAGTTGGCTTGTGTTGGATCCATCTTAACAATAATAATTTTGCATGACCCCTTAATTAAGTTGAACGCTGCTTTTATGTCATGCTTAGTCCGATAGTTTGTACAGTCATGCCAGTTAACTGATGGTTATTGGAACAGTTTCACTGTAATTTATGCAATCTTATACAAATAATTCAGCATATCCTTTCATGTTTGGTGACTCTATTAATATCTATATCTGAAGATCTACCAGATCGATGTTTGTGCGGTTTATTTAAATTAAAAACAATGCTCTCTCGTTATTATCACCAAATTATGAGATGTCATTTTTATTTCATCAATATACGTATAAGGTTACTTTTAAGATTTTTTGTTTGTTTAAGGTTAGAACCTTATTGTTACCTATTTCTAGAGATCTAGCAGGCCGATTTCCGTGCGGTTTGTTTTAAGTGAAATACTATGTTGTTGTTATTATTATTTAAACAAATATGAAATGTCATTTTTATTTCATCGTTGTATTTACAAGGGCACTTACTGGGGGTTTTTAGTTTTAGGTTACAGCCTTATTGATATCTATTTCTGGAGGAACCCATCTGAAACAGCCAACCTTGGAAGGCTTTTTTTATACCTACTAAACACGTAACTTAAGTCAATCCAGCTTTTTGTAACACACTCTATAAAGCTAACAAAATTATACATTTACCTATAGTTTATACTTCAATCTTTAAAACGATCAAGCTAGAAACAAATTATGCTAAACCACTAAAACTACCCCAAGAATTGTTTTATGTATATTTTTATTGTACATGCTGGCGGAGAAAACGTAAAACAAACACAATTAGCGAAGTAGAAGGCAGTAGGAAAGACATAAAAAGCCTTGTTTACACTGAATTAAAAATTAAAGCACCCTTCGAAACAAGGCTTCATTAACTGGCACAGATGGACGTATTTAAACCAGATCCTGGTTTTTTTTGTACAGCCACTTTCCAATTAATTGGACTTACACTTTTAAATCCTTGATAAAGTTTATTATCTATGCCAAATAATTAGGGAACAAGGCGAGTTTTTGTGCGTTTATACTTAGCCAAATATACTTATCCGATTGTGATCAATACTTTACTAATGTGTTACTAATGCATTGTCACGAGGATATTATAGGCTTCATTTCATAATGAAAGTTTTGAAAAATTCGCTGTTTGTGCTTCAGGATAAACCGTTAAAGAAAGAAATGTTGGAAACGAAAAGATCTACAAAGATTCCGCTAAAGCATATCAGTTACGTAAAGCTATTATTGTAAAAAAGTACATTAACTGGCATAATCTTTGTTAGTAGGGCCTCTGTAGTGTGCGTTCTCTTATGTTGCTTTAGTTAGTAAAGGTCACCTCAATACAATACAAACAACACTCTCGTGTTTGATAGAATAATCTTTGAACACAAAATCTCACAACTAATACGTTTATTAACTCAAACGCGTTTCAACGATAAAGTCGCCATCTTCAATGATGCACGAGCTACAATAGTCAAATTATAAATGTATAAATGTTATTATAAAGTTATACCTTCAGAGAGACTATGAAAACAAAATTGTATTTGTAGGTCGTTTTTATTAATAGCAGTTTACAGTTTCTACTGACACTTCTATCGTCATTAATAATTTTCTATGGGTTTTCCCATTAAATTTAAATTTTAGTTTATATGTAGACAGCTTATGAAGTATAATTTTAAAATAACCGCATTGCTTTGTACTTGAAAACGTGAAATACTTACAGATGGATATATCAATTATGCCATTTTAATACTGGCTTCGTTATTAACCTTTGACAGTTTTGCAAGTAAATATAACATTTGTTTATTCATTTTTTTGTGTTTGTAAACATTTGTTTGAGTAAATTACTAGATTTATACATTTTCTGTGTAAAAAATTTATTAATTAATAATGTTATTAGATCTGTTAGTTACTCAGTCAACAGTTTAACATGATGGAATAAACTTTGTGTTAGTTAAACTAATTAGTTATAGTTTGACTATTGTAGCTCGTGCATCACTGAAGATGGCGACTTTGTCGTTGAATCGCGTTTGAGTTAATAAACGTATCAGTTGTGAGATTTTGTGTTCAAAGTTTATTCTAACAAGTATATCTTCTCACAAGTCAAGCTCAATATTTATTTAAATTTAACACTCTCGTGTGCATAACCAATATTTTGTTAATCTTCATGTATGCTGTATAGGCATTTAAATGTTGTATATACAATTACTTTGTGTTGAGTACATGTATGGTTGAATTTAGGTAAAGATTAAGATTTATTTTTGACGAAAGATTTTTTTAAATAAAAACAACAAAATAAAAATATTGAACAAGTGGTAACTAACGACAGTTGGACATACAAATTCATCAAATTCAATACAAGCTGAAATGTTATCGGAGGGCGCTATAACTAGAGCCCGTGCTAGGACAATAAAATAGAGATTAAAGGATTGCCTACTTTGTTTCCAACTGTCCGTTATTATATTTTTTCCTGAAAAGGCAACTTTATTGTGTTGGTCATTTCAATTCTTTGTGCGCCAGTGCCGAATGAAAGTGTTTTTTTCTCATTCTGTTTGTATTTAGTTTCCGTAACATTTCAGCTCTAAAGTAAAGACCACGAAAGAATACCGTTGAGGGACGGGCTTGTGTACACCGAGACCTTGAACGCTCCAATCGCCTTAGTGCGACGTTGTCACGTTATTCCCACGCTTCTAACTGAATGCCGCTGTCAGGATTCTAGGCCTACTAAACAAATACGATAGTAGGGCACGAATAGCCTCGAGCGGTAAATACGAGGAGTGTTCGAGACTATCAGATATGGCAACGCTGCGCGCTCATCTTATTGGCCGCCCCACAACCAGGGCTCTATAACAAGGGCTATACCATTTTGATCATTTACGGTGACCCAGTATCGATCGCCTATGACGCACTAGCTGGTAGTATTTCAGTAATGTGCGCGCAGTCGTTAACTCGCTGTTGTAACTCGATGGAAAGGCTTCAGTAAAATAAAATTTAGATATTCTTAATCTACATAAAGTACGGCTTCTAACAGTAGAAAAAACTGTTATTTTAACAGGTATTTCGAATTTTAATAATAATCTTTACGTACATTCAAAGAAATAAAATTAGAGATCAATGATGGAAAAAGAAAATCGTAATTACGTAAAAAAATTAGTTTCATATTTAATTAAAAGAATTACCTTATAATAATGATATTATTTTTTAAACGTTAACCTCTAACTTAACTTTTTGTGTCCACTTCAATAATATCAAATTTTAAATATAAATTATAATTAGTTTATGTTAAAATAAAATTCTTACTTTTTTTCTAGCTGGCATAATTACCTGGGGACAAAAGATTTACTATAATACCTTAAAATAACAATATGTACATAAACGTTATTCCCGTAACAAACAACTGTACTTCGGGAGTTTCGGCGCCGCACCTCCTCGCGCGCTCATTTAAAAAACGATTTCATAATGATGTAATCATTTTAACACAAATCGGTGAATTGGATAGTTTAGATCAATTCATTGGCTACAACTTTCCCGCTGGAAGTTTGTTTATAACCCAAAACTTGAAAATTTCCTCGCTTAGTAACTTTTCCATGTCAGTCTGTTATAATTCTCAAATATTTTCAATTATTAAAATTCGAAATACCTGTTAAAATAAAAGTTTTTTATACTGTTAGAATCCGTACTTTATGTAGATTAAGAATATCTAAATTTTATTTTACTGAAGCCTTTCCATCGAGTTACAACAGCGAGTTAACGACTGCGCGCACATTACTGAAATACTACCAGCTAGTGCGTGTCAGCATGGTGACGTCAGAGTGAAACTGACGGCAAAGTGCCGAGATCAAAGAAATGGTTTAGCCCTTGTTATAGAGCCCTGCCCGCAACGGTATTCTTTAGTGGTCTTTAATATAGTAGTCTAGCTGTGACTACCTCCTTATTAGCGAATTTCCATAGGAAAGATGAGCTATTGCAGTGACCCTTATGATGAGACCTAGGGTCAGGAATAGTCAGTGAGCACCGATCATACTACCTAGAACACGTTTCAGGTTGTCTTAAAAATGTTACATCTAACGACCGCATTTTACGCATTTATACGTATTCAGTATAAATTTGGTAAACACCTCGCACGGACGAGTTCTTTAGTCAAAAATCCAACAACCGTCGGAAGCACGATTTTGACCAGAAGTAATAAGTTTGGTTCAGATTTTTCGTATTACAATAAAAGTTGTTGATGTTTTATCTAAAAAAAAAAAAAAAACAAAGAAGATTATTCTGCACATTTTGTTTTTTCACAAAACCTTATAGCCCGTTTGGTTCACACAAAATCGATCAAAATACTCCCAATGCGGGGGTGCGTTCGAAGGATGTAATGCATTGTGAATTGAAAATGCCCCCAATACGAAGCACGCAATGCTTGTGTACTAAAAATACTCCCAAGAAGGGGGTTGGCTTGCGAAGCACGCAATGCATTGTGTATTGAAAACACTCTCAATACGGGGGTTGACGTGCGAAGCACGCAATGCATTGTGTATTGAAAATACACCCAATTGCATTATGTATTGAAAACACACCCAATACGGGGGTTGGCGCGCAATGCACTGTGCGTCGGCCGCTTCTCATAGTGTTCATGTGCGTCCTTAGCAGTGAACGTGTTAAAGGAGGGCGCATAGAACATGATTGTGTGTGTTAAAGTATCCAGCTTAATTTTTCCTTGTATATTTGTCTAAAAATACAACTATTACAATTTCAGTTCTGTTTACTTTAACGCAGTGCGTTTCGTGTGGAAAAGGAATTAAATCTTTGAAGAGTTTTTACAAATATTACCTATTTTATTTTACGTACGCAGCCGGCGACGACAGCAGCGTGTAATAAAAATAAATGTGACGATTGTCATAAGTTCATCAACGAATATTTTCTTTACGTTACACAGCGCTTTGACCTTTTTAATACCATACTTTTTAATAATTTGTTATTATGTCACGCTCCGTTATTTATCACTCTCTCTTGGAGACAACACTACCCCCTTTCAAGTTGTTTTATTCACCGAAGCAGTAATAATTCTAATGAATTGCTGTTAAGGGTCATGGAGGTAGGCGTTCGGGGAATACCTGCAAAATTAAATATTGTGTTTCGAAATTGAGTGGGCGTTGAGAGTTTGTTAATGCAAACTCGGCGTCGGAACAACTCTTTGTTCGGCTAACCCCCAAGTTGTATATAAAGACTTATATTGTATGTATATACAATATAAAATTCACACCCTTTACTATACTCGTCTAAAATAGAATTAATGCGAATGAATTATAGAATTGTATACACCGAATTTCTTCAAACTAAGCTGAACACATTAAATATCAGTTTAAAAAACGAAACTAAAGTAAAATAAATTACTAAAATATTTTTTTTTAATTCAAGTGTATCAACAATAAAATTATTAATACATATTTTGTTTTATGGTTCAGTACTTGAAGAAGATAAAGGAAAACCGTATCTCTAGTTTGTCTATCTGTCCGGATCACAAAGAATTTGCCATAATTATAAAGCATGCTAAAATGAGTCTGTTTCAATAATGATAGTCAAAAAATATTTTGCGATATGACGTACAGTTTGAAAGGGCTTTTAAAAATATCAAAACTATGGTGTTTTTGAATTTAGTGATAAGTAATTTTTGAGATAACCCGACTATATTTTATTTCCGAAAGTACCGCAACTAAAATTTGGGGAAACAGTGTTGTTAGAGCAGGGTTAGTACTGCCTTTTAGTAATTAATTTTCCTATTATTTGTCTCAGCTTGCCTGACCAAATCACGGCCTGTTTTCAAATTATTTTACAACATTTGCATTATATTTTAGTAACGTAAATGAACGACATTTTTTTTTATAATACTTAATGTCTGCCTAAGGGTCTGCTCCAGTAAATGAGAAAGCAACCGGAAACGCAAGAGCTTCTCACTATATCCCTATCTAAACAGTGCAATTTCTTGCAGCTGAACGCTTTGACATTGCCTCATCTCAGACCATTTTATAAGTCTATCTTTTGTAATTGAGTGTTGAAAAAAAAACTGAATATTCTTTATAAAATTTCGGATCCGGCTTGCAAATTATTTTTCATTATTAAATTTTTATTGTGTTAGGAAAAAAAATTCAAACGTTGTACTTACAAAATGTCAATTACATGACAAATCAAAAGCATTAAAAAAAAAAATTAAAATTCAAAACGGATGTATATTGTGACTGTGCTTAAAATAAGACCTTGCTAACAATTTTATGATAAACAATAAACGAAATTAATGGTTTGAAATTTATCATTGCTCTTATGGGATAAAAATCCAAGATGGCCGCCACTACAGCAGACCCTTAAATTGCATTTACATAGCATAAGAAATAAAATAGCATCAGACCTTTTAAATAGCGACACTAATAAAACATCACTCTCGTTTTAGTTCACAGGTTGTTCCCTACTTTACATCACCTGTTTAGACGACATTAACATTATTTTAATTTTTAACAGATAAATATTGGAATTTCGATGTGGTTGAACATTTCATTAATACAGTTGCATCACCGTTTCAACTTTATATATGAAACATACAGTGCCCATACTAAGGAATTCTACTTTGGTGCATGTCGTAAATGTTTTGGGTCGGATATTATAGTCCAATATATGAGGTTTTCACTCACATGTTTTACCTGTAAGTCGTTACAAAGATTAAATAATGTTTGAACTTCCAATACCCATAAATTCACGTGCAACACAGCAAAGCATGTTTACGACTTTGCAAGCAGACCATTTACTAACAACAAGTTATACATAGCTCGTAACACGTGACACCGTAAAAATATTCCGTAAGTAGGGCAATATCTACATGTTGTGCAACAGGGAAACGCTCCCAAAATTGTATCAATAAAGTATTATTTATCAAAGATTACAAGGTGTAAACCGATTAATATAGTTTCTCTAAGAATAAAAAACGCGAAAAAGCAGCTGAACCTTTGGCGTACTTTTACGGTACTTTACGTTTCGATCGATTTTGGGGGATCCAGACGGGCTATAAGTAATATCGCGTAAAAAGGAAAATGTGAAGAACAATCTCCTAAATTTATACTTTAGATAACTAAAAAAAATATATTTTAGTACGAAAAATCTCAACAAAATTACTTTTTGTAAAAAAACGTGCTTCCTGTTGTTTTTTTTTTGCGATAACGAACTCGTCCGAGCGACATAAAACCAAAGTTTATACCAAATTTAAACCAAATCTCATGTAAAACTGCGGTCGTTAGAGTGCGAACACATATTATATTCATATTTATTTAATTTTTAATGACACCCCCAAAACGTGTCCTAGGGACCATGATCGGTGCTCATTTACTACACCCGACCTTAAGTTTCACTGTAATAGCTCATCTTCCCTACGGAAATCCTAATTACTCGTACATATATATTTCATCCTCTACGAAAGATCTAAAACAAATGCCATAGTGTGAAAAGTTAGGGAAATATCTTATTTTTTTAACTACAAACAAAACGGTTTTTTTAATTCATTCTGTAGGACTGAGTTGTCGTCAAAAAACAGCAAAACTGGGCTAGTAGGTACTACCAAAACATTGCAATTTTGTAACCATGTTTTGTAAACTGTCTTTTCATAGTACATTGACACTATTCTCTATATATTTACTAACTTTCTATCATTCCTATCTTCTCTATTATATTACCAACCAAATAAACTTATCTTTCCTACGTGGGAATTAAGATTGTCAAACTTAAAGGTTATGCAACTTATAGGTTATGTTTCTAAAGTAAAATTTGAGGCGAAGCGAACAGGGGCGTCATTTACAACATTAATTAGACATAGTTTACTTGTAAACACATAAAATTACAGCTAGTTATGAAAATATTCATTTTGGGAAAAAATATGATTATATATAGAATGGGTGAAGAGGACGAAATCGGCTAATTAATTCAAATAGTAATTTAAGAGTTTAAAAATGTGGACCATCATCTTGAATGTAACTCTTTTTAATAGAATAATGGTCACGCGATCATGATTTCAATGAACAATTGCAAGAGAAAGAAATAAAGTTTTGAAGATATTTGCATTTACTTACATTAAAAACGAAAAGTCAAGAATTAACATCTTTATTTCAGGTGTCTTCCCGTTGTCGTAATTAATTCAAAATACATAACTTATACAGATGTTTACTCTGTGTAGCCTAATTTTATTATTGCAGTTATAATCCAGAAATAAAAACATTATCAATTAGTTTCATAACCGCTTGACAATATTAACCAACGTAATAATATCAGTATTTGATACAAACTTGTTTGACCATTTAGAGCTGCTTAACTGACTGAAAGGGGTAGAAATCACCTGGGACTGGTGTTATTATCATGCTAGCCACCGCCCTTAATCATGGAGTAGGGGAAGGGAAATAAAATATGTATGCAGCAGTTATACACAGAGATTACAGGTAGTAAATACCAGATTTTAAATCTCATTGTTTGCATGAGCAGTTCCACCGAAATAAGCTAACAAACTCATCTAAACAACATCTAAATATAATAATCTAAATATTTAGTTGAAATTTTAAAACTACCTTAAACTTGATCAACTTTAATAGTTTAGAAATGAATGCACGGGAAATATTTAGTACTAGTGGACCCAGCAATGCTTCGCTATTGCTTGATTTAATTGAAAAGGTAATTTTCCATTTCATTACATTTACTTAAGTAATCGAATTGCAAAATGGTTTTTATACTACAGAAATTTAGATTTATAGTTTGTAAACCTTTTTTTTTTTGCTTGTAAAGAATTGTAAAAAACCTGATTCCAAATTACCCAAATTGGTTGCCAATAAACGTGTTTTGGTTCATTGTAGGCCTAACCTAAAATTATGTTCAGTTTTTGATCCAAATCAGTTGTTTTATACATAATATGTAACAACCAATGTTTGCATTGAATTAAAATACAATAAGCATTTTTAGTTGATTTTTAGTTTTTGTTTGCTTTAAGTTGGTCATTCTAACCTAAAAAAGCAGTTGGTTTTGAAGTATAATAAACTGATTATAAATGCTGATTAAAGTTGCTATGGTGATAAATGTAAGCAAACATGTGTTACTAAGCATTTTATTAGAACAGCTGTTTCGTGAGTTATTGTCTTGAGTTCATGGAAAAAAGGATGTTCAGTTTTCCCCGAATTTGAAAATTTTCCGGGACACTTTTCAAAATTTTCCTTCCATAAAAACTTAATTCGGACTATTATGAACATTTAAAAAAAAATTGTCAAATTGATCCAGCTGTTCTCAAGTGATGCGCTTATCAACGAACAGCATTTCATTTTTATTATATAGATTATACATTTGAATCAACTGTTGTAACTGTTATTTAATTTTATTGGTTGTTATGGTAATGAATGTAAATACATTCAAATAACATGGCTGTGTTTAGTTCATCAGCATAGGCCCAACCTAAAATTATTTTGTGTTTTTAATTTTATTTATGTATTTTTTATATACTTTAATAGATATTCTGCTATTCGGGGCGGAGACCAATCCAACAAATCAAAGATTATAAAAATTGGTTCAGCCGTTTTTGAGTTATAAGTGGTGTAACAAACCCGACTCTGTTTTACATATATAGATTTGAATAGCAAACTCAAATACCGAACTTGAAATACACAGTTTTACAAGATTGTATGCAAATTTGGTTGCATGCGGTATATGGTTTTATTACATTTTATTAATCCAAAACAATTTAATGCATTCAATTTCAGAAAACAACTTTTTCAATAGTAATACACCTATAACTTTCATTTGATCGAATTGAACGTCAAAAGTTTTTGTTGTTGCTTGCCCTCCCAAAGGGATGCGAATAAAAGTAATTACATTTTGATGAAAAAGTTTCAAGTGTACATTGTCGTTTCTGTAATTAAAGGGTGCATGACTGAGCTAATCGTAGGTATTTGAATAACTTTTAATTGAATCTGTAAGTACCACAGTATCGCTTCGCTTCTGCAATTACAATCTATTGTCAATTGTAGAATTTAAATCAACATGACTGTGTCTTTACGTCGGAAAATAAGCAATTTTTAACGGTTTTAGAATCAGGTGGTAAACATTAACGAGTTTTATTGATTTTTCACGATTAGATACGACTCTCAAAATATCTTCAACTAGGAGAAACCCCTGCGTGCTCCGCACGCCAACTCTGTTTGAACCTTCTATACACATTATCATGTTATGTTTTCTTTGTAATAAAAGTGTAGGATTAATAATAACTCCAAAGCTAAGATGGTAAATAATGTTAAATGTTCAAATCAAATTATTTCTAATATTTCATAGCAGCAGTTAAAAAAGCTTAAAAGAACCTTTAGTAAAAACCTTACCTAAAAGTTAGAAATACAAATAATTGCTTTAGTTTGAAATCAGCTGTTAGAGAAACCTTGTTAGAGAAACTTTGTATAGAGCAAACATCTGTTTTATCTGCTATTTTATTCAATCGGTTGCTATGGTAATGAATATAAATCATTCAAAAAATATGTTGGTTCATCAGTCTAGGCCTAACTAAGATTTTTTCCGACCAAATTTACAATTAATGAAATAAAAAATATTTTTATCAAAATGAATTATAGCCTATTTTACTCAGGGATAATGTAGCTTTTTATTAGTCAAACTATTTTTTCGATCGGTTCAGTAGTTCCAGAGATTACCCCCTACATACAAACAAACAAATCTTACCCCTTTATAATATTAGTATAGGTAAGCATAACAATATAGACGGACTTTAGTTCAGAAACGTTCTTTAAATGTGTAGAGATGTTTCCAAATTTATAAGTATTGTAACATTTGTTTTCATAAAGTATGTATTTCGAACATAAGTATTAATTAATTAGTTGAGGTTTATTTGTTCGAGGCCGAAATCTATATTAATAATTAATATATCTTTAGACCTTTATTATTAGAAATATTATTATCAATGCTTGTACCTCCAATATTAAAACTAAATACAGGAAACTACTTAAATGTTTTCTTTCTTGATAAAAATTCAGGTTTTATTAATATTGTTAATTTGGTGCTAAATATTGTTATGTTTATATCACTAACGTAAAATCACTAACGTATATCACCACTATTATATTCAAACACTTTTTTGCTGCACATAAAGACAAACACAGTACATAAATTATTCTTATCGTTTATTTTGTATGCTTCAAAAATGTATTTTGATTTCAAACTTGTTTTATTTATAAGTATAACTGTCGAAATATGTTTTAAATCCATTTTACATTTTAAAAACAGCAATACCCATTTAGAGATGTTTGGCTGATGCACATCAGGTTGACATTCAATACTAGTGTAAGTTTTACTCACTCAGTCTGAATTTGATGCATAAGGTTTGGTATAGTCATAAAACCTAAAGGATCTATAATAACCAAGTATAATATTAAGTAGTCCGCAGTCCGTCGGCTATAATGAACACTATACGGTGCTTCAAAAAGGAGTTTAAATCATACAACTTTATTAGATCTGGTGACAATTTTAAGCAAATTAAATCAAGCTTTGACTCAAGTAGTACAACAAGCGCTAGCAACATTTCTAACAAAGAAGGCTGCCTATACGCGCTCGATGATTTTTTTTCTAATTCATGTCAAACGTATGAAATTTTAAATCAAAGTTAAGTTGAAGAGAGGGCACAATCGTAACTTTACATAAACAATTACGTTACAGAATTTGTTTTTAAATATTGTTTTAATTATTAATTCATGAGCGTAATTAAAATAATTTGAAACATAAAAGTAAACTGCCTACTAGAAGCAGTTTGTTGCTATACGGAGCTGTCTATTGTTTCACCCTTCCTCCCAACTTTCCTTGACCTTTTCACAGTTCATGTTATTGACTGGCACTGGCTTTGTTTTCTACCTGGTTTAGTTCATTTGTATCTGATATTTCGACATCAGGATCAGCACCTCTTTTCTGTACATCAATAACTGTCGTTGCGTTATTATGTTGGCAGTTCAATAAAAAACTGTGCCAAATCTATGAACCTTTTATGTTTAGACAAATTACTATTTATACAATTTACAGTTTCCATTCCAGACAAATATGGTTTATTTAGGATGATTTCACTCATCTATAGTTAAAAATATTTATTTTTTTAGGGTCCCTTAATGCAACGGAATCATTATAGTTCCGCCATGTTCGTCTGCTTGTGTGTAACCGCGTAGCTTTTTCATTTTACAAATGTATGTGATACAAAATTGCAGAAAGGTGTTATTTCACTGAAGAGAAACATAAAAATCCTTGAACGAATGCCACAGCATACATCTATATAATAAAAATGAATTGCTGTTCCTTTGTAAGCGCATCACTTGAGAACGGCTGGACCAATTTGGCTATTTTTGTTTGTTTTAAAATGTTCGTAATAGTCCGAACTAGGTTTTTATATAAAGAAAAAGTTTTAAAGTATCCCGAAAAAGTTTCAAATTTTTTTGTATGGACTCAAGATCATAGCGCACAAAAACAGCTGTTCGTATAAAAAGCTTAAAAAACACGTCATGTTTGTTTACATTCATTACCATAGCAACTTTACTTATCAGTTTATTATTCTTCAAAAACAAAAACTAAATAATGCTTACTATATTTTAATTTAATTCAAACATTGGTCGTTACATACATATTATATATACAACAGCGGATTTGAATTAAAAACTGAACATATTTTTAGGTTAGGCCTACAAAGAATCAAAACACGTTTATTTGCAACCAATTAGGTTAATTTAAAATCAGGTTTTTTACAATTCTTCACAACTATCAGTTTTTTTTTAGATTTGGTAAAAGCAAACGAAAGGTTTACTGTATTAACTATAGGCCTAAAGGTTTACAAAATCTAAATCTAAATTTGTGTAGTATATTCTTAAGTGGTATAAAAACCATTTTTCAATTCGATTACTAATGCAATGAAATGGAATAACTACCCTTTAAATTAAAACCTAGCAGTAGTGAAGCATTGCTGGGTCCACTAGTATAATTTAAAAACAAGAACATTTGTTCAGCTCCATTGTTGAAAAGGATTCTAATATATATTTTAACTAGAGGACCCCATAATATATTCGCTTTGATCACCAAACCCCGCAAAACCGAATGCAGATTATTGTATACTCTCATATTTTCACGGATATAACGATTGAAACACTTTTTTTTGGGTTCAAGAAGCACTAAAACAAATAATTCCACTAAAGATATTTTTGGGTTCAGGGAGCACCAACACAGATAATTCCACTAAACAATATTTTGGGGTTCAGGGAGCACCAAAACAGATAATTCCACTAAAAATTCAAATTCAAAAATTTGGACGAAAACAATACTTTCTCCATATACTACGTATAAGGGGGAGAAAGTAAAAATCAATAGCGTAATAAAGAGAAACAATGCCGATGGTAAATGATGTTGTTATAAAGTTGTGTTAATTAATATTCAAATGAAGCTTGTATTCTTGAACAAAAACCAAACTAAATCTTAACATTTAATTAACTACTTTTATAGCGTCTCTCAGACATGTATTAACTGTTTACAATTACGGCCCACTTCACCGCACTTCATATTCAATTATTAACAGTAATTTTAAAATATAGGTTATCTAAGGGAAATATTAGCCTTGTGCTTATAACTTAAGTGTCGTAGTAAAGCCTTACAACATAAAGTACCGTCAACCGAGAGAAGCGCCTCAGGTTTTAACTGCTCTTTAGAAATCATAAAATTCTGTGTCAAACCGTAAATACACATCTGTAGGTTAGCAGCACAAGTTTAGCAGAAAACAAGAACGCCAGGTGGAATGGTGATACTTTATTCGGAAAATGAACGCATTTTACTTTCTAACTATAGGCCTACTATAGTAGATAAAGTAGGCCTATAGTGATCGCAAAAAAAAATCAATGTTGAGATTTTTGTGGAAATATCCATTTTGGGACCACCTGAGTCCAAAGTGGTTTTTACAAAATGTCTGTCTGTATATCTGTATGTATGCCTGTATGTATACAAAGCCAAAGCGGAGACTATTCGATAGATTTCAAACAAATTTGCACCAGACATGTCAAGTAGGCCTGTATAAATGCATGAAAAACGGTTTTGAAAAATGTTGAAAATCAACCCCCTTTTTGGCAAAAAAACCTACCCAAAAAATCAGCTATTATTTTTTTATAAAAAAACGACTCTAACGATTTTGATAAAATTTGGCTTATCTGTAGCCTTTAATGTGCCCTACCATCTGCAAAAAACAGCATCTTTCTAAAAATTCTAGTTTAGCTAATAATAATAAAAAAATTTGGGGTTTTTTGGCCATAAAGGGGGTTGTTTTTCAAAATTTTCAAAACCTTTTTTCGTGCATCTATACAGACCTAATTGACGTGTTTGGTGCAAATTTGTTCGAAATCGATCGAATAGTTTTATCTCTAGATAATAATAATAATATTTATAATTAATCTCCTAATTTAAAATCACCTCTTCTACCCCTCTTACAATTATGAAGTCACTGTGAATCTGTTTAATAATTTAAATATGTTTGTGAGAAAGTATGTTCCAGTATCTGGGACCGTTTATTTTGTTTTAGATTGCAAAACTATTCCTTCTTTACAATAAATGTTATTAGAAACCTGCAATAAATAAATATGATTACTATAATAGGTATACTGAACTAAAAATAAATATTGAGCTTGTGAGAATATATACCTCTAAGAGTTATAGTTTGATTATTGTAGGTTGTGCATCACTGAAGATGGCAACTTTGTCGTTGAAACGCGTTTTAGTTAATGTACGTATTAATTGTGAGATTCTGTGTTCAAGTCGTTATTCTATCAGATACTGCACTATGTTTACAGATCGACTTATATCTAAGACTCTGACGTTGTAGACTTTAATCCCACAAAAACATAAATATTAAAATGAAAGCAAAGTAACTATCCAAAAAGTTTGGCCCAATAGAAGAAGAGAGATTTAAAGTATGTCCAAATCCTTTAGTTAGTGGAGTCTACAGTTCCCCCTTTGCCGCCCTATAATTCTTAGTCGACTTTATTGAAAGACTGGCCTGATTTAGCTATCAAAATTATATTTAAACCATTAGGATAGCAAAAATGTTGCTGTTTTCAACTTGGCAAGTTTTTTCCTAAAGAAATGCATAAGAAAGAACAACATAAACAATGTAACATTGAAGAGGTAGTTTACAGGTTTTAAGACGAGAAACAACTTGCTTGAATGAAATTAAGAAAATCTAGGACTTTTTATAAGATTTATACAACGGGAAAGAGGGTGCGGTAACATTTTGAAGAGATATATATCAAACAAACCCTACTCTACCTGATAAAAATCCCCTGGCCCTCGTTTGTTCGACTCCCCTTTGGTTTAAACAAGATTAACATATTATTTTAACTTTTCACTCTCGGAGTAACAGCAGGCTAGGAAGTTTTATGACTATGAACAATGTGTCTCAATAGCGTTCAAAATGATTGGCATCAAGCCAATAAGTTTCATTTTTGGTAAGGAATCTTAAAATCGTGTGACCTCGGCTTTATATAGGGTTTACCCATGTACAAAACATTTTCTCTACATTTTCATAACATTTAGAAATTCTTATTAAACTTATATTACACTAACTGCCAGATCCAGATAGACAAATCAAAGTTAAATGCAGATTAACAAAAAAAAGAAAAATATCAATAAATATATTACACTATGTATTTCTTTTGGGGATTTTTAGTAACTTTGCCCCCCCCCCCCCCCCATGACCAATAAAATTTTGAATTTTTTTAAAACCTTTATTAGCGAGCACCTTGGGCCCTAGAGGAAGCTACCTACCAAATTTCATTCCAATCCATTCGGTGGTTATTTTAGTAACTTTAACCCCCCAAACCCCCATAAAATTTCGAATTTTTTGAAAACCTTTCTTAGCGAACACCTAGTGGAAGCTACATACCAAATTTAATTCCAATCCTTTCGGTAGTTTTTGAGATTTCGTGATGAGTGAAGTGAGTGAGTGGTATTTGGATGATATATATTTATAGATTCAAGCTCAATTTATTATAAAACAATTAGTGTTTATTAAAAAAAAAAAAAAAACATTATGTACATTTAAACGAAGTCTTTTACGTATAAAATAGAATACTTTTAAATTTAAAGAGTTTAATACAAATAATTGTCATATAAATTGAAAGTTGAAAGCCTAATTTTATAACACAAGGTGCAAATATAACTTTCCATGTCAAGGATGTTCGGAAATAAAATGTTCATTAGCATTACTAGTTTCTTTCAAAAGGCACGCTTTCATTTGGGACTATTCCTGTAAACATACTCAAAACCTGTCAAAACTTTCTGATTTTGATGAATCCCAAAACAATCATATTTGTATAATTTAAAAGCTGCTGAACATATTTTAATCAAACATATACCTAAAAATAACCAGATAACGAAGCTCATAGAGAAAAACCTGAACAAGTATTTCGTTTATAAAATCTGTTCTAGACGCCAGAATTTATAATATAAACAGGTTGATGAAATAAATAGTGATTATTTGAAATAAATCAATAATGCTATATTTTTACCGTTTACATTTTTTTTGAAATAATGACAAGTCTTTGTTCAAATTAAACAATACCTTTCATGAATTTGTAAACATTTATACGTTTTGATATGTCCATTAGCAGAATAAATTCTACTCGGATTGTAATGAAGATGCGAGAACAAAAGCAGAATTTACGCAATATAAAGACAATGTTTAATTTAACGTCTAGAAGTCGGAAACAATGAATATCAGTTAAGATTTAAAATACAAGCGTAGTACTGTCAAGTCTTGGCGACGCACCAAAATTTACACTTTTAATTCAGGTCAGAGCGCATAGAGCCTGACGCAGAGTTAACGAGACTTTGTGTGTGTGGGAAGGCGGGGGTACATAATCTTAGATAAACTATGGCGTAGGTTCAAGACAAAGGTTTCTACAATGTGTACAAAGTATCTGGCTACGCTCTCCGCGGCAACTCTTCCTGAAGCAAATGCAAAAAGGTTATTTT
>JAGFPH010013166.1:9468-27415 GCA_018207615.1 Philaenus spumarius
ATTTTTGTTATTTTAGATAAAAAACGGTTATTTAAACATTTCTTGCACAGTATAGTAGACCATGCACATGTTACAGTATGACATTATGCAGCATAACTTAAATCATGTTATTCTAAAAAAAAAACTTATACAAAAGAAGGGCAACATCCGTTAACCCAAGAAAATTTAAATCTGTTTAAAATGAACAAATAATAACCCACAAGTTTAAAAATTATGAACAAAAACTATTAACAATTAACTGTTATAATCCTAAAACTAGCTGACAAGAGAAAGAACTAAGAGCACAAAATAATTAAAACTATTTAATATAGAAGTATCAACTTTGTGTATAAAAGAAAACAAAAATACAGAAAAACTCTATCAGCAAAACATAATGAAAACAATCAAACACAGAACAACACATGTAACATATTTGTAAAGGTTTTTAGACTTTAACCTGAAGGGAATGTGAAAATCTAAATGATATTTCAATGTATGTGAAGTGTTTGTAAATACTATGTACATATATAAAGTAGCCAGACTAATTAATTTGATACTCATAAAAAAAAAACTATAACTTATAGTTGCGGCATATATAGCCAAAATGGATGAATCTACAAATAGTGCATCCGAAACCCCCGACAGTAGGATATTATTAATAATTTAATTTACCAGGGATTCTGTATCCGCTGCTCCATGAATATCTCAATTCCAGCTCCACACACTGTTAAGGCAATTAGAAGACAGTACATTTCATATCTGTAAGAACATGACCGACCACCAGAGCTTAGTTACGGCAACCTAAGTCCCTAACTTCTAACAGTACGAGTTTAAACTCAACGCTGTAACACGGGCCATAGATCCACAAACTGTTGACGTCAAGTTTTAACTTTATATGTGATAATGTACATTTTAGTGTATTTTGTGTATATATAAGTTTATGTGTAGAATGTTTTAATATTAACAACGTACCCAGTACGCGAACAGTGACATACATTTGAAAATGACCGAATGTGAATAGTCGAAACGGCCGTTGTGTAAGAAATGACGAAACAACAAGGATTGACATAATCTAACAAGATAATTTATGTAAAAGTTTATTCAGAATCAACTGAAAGTCACAGAGTATTGCTGCTTGTTACAAAACAATATAACCATGGCGCATGCGCTACTTTGTTACTCACAGCTCCATTCCTAAGCTTAACTCCTTAATGGTCTCTGACGTATATATCCGACAGCAAGAAAGGGCAAAAAAAAGGTCACTAACGTATTAATCCGTCGTCAACATTTTGACTTCTTTTATTTTGTTTTTCGCCGTATAAATGCGTCATGTAAAATTCAATTTACATTTGAATTTATCGTTCAAAAAATTCTTTCCGTTACACATATGATATAGTACACTAAATTTGAGGATGAATGAAAGTAGTATTCCCTCGTATGTCGTAGGTTGGTTTTTTTAAAAATAATATATGTATATATATATATATATATACAGAAATACTACAGTAAAATTATGCAAAACATCTCAAGCCTTTAGACCAGGTAACTAGTCATATCCCGTCAGCTTTTAAGCGAGCCAACCACCGTTTGCTTTACTTCCGCCCTCCTACCCTCAAACCACAGATATGAAAAGTTACCTGGTCTCATGAGATTTCAACCCGGGACCTTCTGATCAGGAAGACCCCACGTTACCTCTCGGCTACGAAGGCTTGTACAGAATAAAATGCTCTTAGCTACTTTACAAAGCAACCATATTGCCTATCTCGCCCCTATAGGCGGACCACCGTTGTTACACTAACTCCATCTAGGAGCCTTAGGATCAACTAAAATGAAGAATAGAATGTTGCAGAAATACATCTTTATGCTGCAAAGCTCCAAATTATGTTTAACCTAAAGTAAAAGCAACACAAAATGACGGTTGTATTTCTACAACACCATGCATTTAAGGGTTAAATTGTTTTTATGCTTATAAAAAGTGTTTTTTAGGTTACTTTTAGATATTACAGTTACAATTAAAGAATAAACAAATTGGAACGCAATAGCTTTTAAGGGACTATTAAATGGGGAGCTTTAAATGGACTATTAAGGGGTTAACAACATTTCCCTTATTCTGGTATAAAAGACCCACTTTTCCTCATAATAGTTTAGACAAAATATGTTTTTAGAGAATGTGTCTACATGTACAATGCCTTAGTGATTAACTCCACCATTCTAATACAGCAGTCACACTAGAACTAACCTAGTTTTGTAATGTAATATATTTTACTTGAAGCTAAATAACTTAATCTAAACGAGTTATAAAACGTTTCTGAACTCCAGGTTTCTTCTTCTGTACTCGTAAACGTGTTAAAGTGAGTTTAAAGAGTGGTTTACAGTGTGAGTCTTGCACATATTACAGGTTTCTTTTTAATTAAGATGTTGGGTTAAGTATAACCTTAAAGCTACGATGGTAAATAACATTAAATTATTTAATAATATCATTATTTTTATAACAAATTAAACTTATAATAAAGGTTAAAACAAAAAGCATTACTTATGCGTACTCACAAACAAAAAACGATTACAAAAATGTGAACTGCAAATAAAATTATTTCAAATAGTTGTGAAATATTTTACATGGCAGATTAGGTATTAGATAAAACAGCTGATTATTGTACCTACACTAAACCCTTACTGAAGTATGTATTTTAAATGAAAATAATTACATTCTAAAACTATTTATATGCCTAAACTTTCTTTTAAATTATTTTGTAAATATCAGTATTATTCCGCCAATTTGGCGTCATACTCTTTAATTTAGATAATACATGGACAGTAGGAGAACCGTTTGCAAATTTTGTAATACCAGATCAAAATATACGTGGACTATGTTTCCTTTCCTCTACTACATTTACTTCGCGCTCAGGTGCAGTAAGTAATTTAACTACGTAAAGCACAAATTAAATGACATCGCATAATTTACAACGTACAATTTGATTTATTTGTTATAGGTTCTGGTTTGTGTTGAATAGTTTTATCTCGTTTTTTTTTTAATTTAACATAATATGCATTTTTAATTGAATTGATTGATTAATAAACAATTATAAAATAAACGGTATCAGTTAACTGACACAAACTTTCTCCCAACTTACTGTAGTCAAAATAATATTGTTTTTAATCATTTTATTTTTTACTACTTTTTAGAACAAAACAAAAAATAATATTCTACCTTTGTCAATCTTATAAACAAATTATTGTCCCAGGCGGGATTCGATAGCGCGACCTTTGATTACTACTGGCCGTGCTCGCTACCGTGGTGCTACCCCGTGCTGCCGCCGCCGCGATGCTAGATTGACAACACAAACTTGTTTATTTTTAAACATTTCCCCATAATTATAAAACGCCGCAGTTTTCATAAAAGCGGGTGGTGTCATTTTGTTTGGCATCTTAAGCACTATAAATACTGAAAATTTAATCAAAATCGTTAGAGCCGTTTTTCAGAAATTTTCATTTTTGTCGTTTTTCATGGGTTTTTAGGGGTAAATTACCCTTAAAAATTAAAATTTCCAAAAAATGAAAAAAAAACGCCTGGAGATATTAGGGTTTAGTACCTACATCATACCGAATTTCATGAAAATCGGACCAATAGTGTCCCCTCTGGTCGTGTATACATACAGACAGACTGACAAACACCACTCTAAAACACTTTTTTGGGTTCAGGGAGCAACAAAACAAAAAATTCCACTAAAAATATTTTTGGGTTCAGGGAGCACCAACACAGATAATTGTACTAAACAATTTGTTGGGGTTCTGGGAGCACCAAAACAGATAATTCAACTGAAAATTCAAATTCGAACATTTTTACGAAAACAATACTTTCTCCATATACTACGTATATGGTGGAGAAAGTAAAAAAGTGTTTTACTTTTATTATATTTTTTTGCCTAGTAAAAATTTAAGAAATACTTCGCTCCATCTACGCAAAAACTAATTTGTAATGCTGTGTATCCAAAAATACATCGTAAAATTACAAACGTCTGAATTGGTTTTCAAGCACGTTTACTGTTATTATTTAGTTTTGCAAAGTGAATACATTTGACATAAAGAAAACTGGAACATCTCTTATTAAACCTATGACACTCACCAGTGCTCTACTTTATAATTTGCTTTACCTTACTCCCTAACTAATTGTTTAACTCAATTTAAACGAAATAATTGTACTCTACTGCAACTGAGCTGACCGATAGCACTTTTGCATTACTGGATGGTTTTATTTGAAAGGAAAATTTAAATACGTTTTAGATAAATCGCTTGCACGTCCGTTTATAATTATAGTACTAGTGGAAACGGACTATTATAATTCGAGCACAAGTAAATATTAAATTAACTATTTAATTTTACTATAAAATGTAATTTATCTTTACATTGAAAAAATTTAAAGTTTTTTTAAATGTATTTCCAAAATATAATTAATTACATGATTTAAAATCTATCCAATAGTGCGCAATCGAACTGGCTTCGTGCAATGTCAATTAAAGTACAGTCAAAATCAATAATCTGGCTAATACACACGATAAGCTCCTTAACATCCACCATTCCTGTACACAGCTGCATATTAAAAACCAAACAAGGTTTCTAGCATTATATATGTTCTGATTTCATCCACCGTTACGATATCACCATTGTGTAAAAAACCTGATAATTTCTACATATTATAAATCATAGTCATATATACAACATTGCAGTACAAAAACAGACCTTATTTTATATCGTACTGGTAAACAAATACAATTTTTTGGCGTACAATCACAAAGCAACAACAATTAAGTTTTGAAATCATTTTACAAGTGCCTAATTCAAAATAATGCTAACCAGTGTTGATTTCGATGTAGTTTTAAGCCAACCATGCATCATCCAACTTGGTCGGATGGCTGTCTGGGTCAGGCTGGGGTTTGATAGTAGTTTGTGGTGACGGTAGAACCCCACCGTACGTAGTTGACCGTATCTCAGGTTTACCATCTAGGCCGGACCTGGGATGCGCGACTGAAAAACGACTGACTAACATCAGTTGTTGCTCTATATTCATCTTCTGTCATTCTTTAATAGTTCTGGAAATCATACGGGTTCTTTTCTAAGTTCTATCAGTATGTGCATATTCATTCCTTTTTTGAAGCCAAATTTTAACAAAACACTTTCGAAGTTTCCTTTTGGTTTTTTTGTTTAATAAACACCCAGCTTCGTCTAATAAAAACATTGCAGCGGCCAAATATTTCCTATCGTCCATTATTTCACTTCACAAACCAATAACAATAATTAATTGTTTCGTGCTGCTAGTGAGGTTGGTACGATACTGGTTCAATAGTGTGTAGGGATGTATACGACGCATATGACTCTGGTCGTCCAAATATCTTACATACCGGCTTGGTGCCCTGTGCGGCCGACCAGGTTCGATAGTGTATGGAGAATCGCTGACCAAACATTTGTGCATTCTAACTTGAATACAACCTGGTATGGTTTGGTTCATCTGACCGAGTTGGATAATGTATGGGATTTATATCTGACCTGCTGATTGTGCACAAGGTCAACTCAAAGAATGTTATGATAAGAGTTCATTTGGAAGAGATCAACTAATACCGACCACTACGGTCACTGAAATTAACGGTATTAACTTTAATAATATTTAAACAATTAATTTCACTTTCACGTTTTTATTTATTCACATCATGTAAAAAAATATTTATACACTGCAAGTTCTTAAAGCAGCATTTCTAGCATTTCAATTTACCTATACGATGTCTATTTATAAGTTCATACATTTGGATCTTCGCTTGACATTGTAACTGTTAACTGGATTACAGGCTTTGAGATTAATTAAACCCAGTTCAGTGCGTACATGGTTAAAGCGCCATGTATAATTCCTCGAAAGCCCTTTGACTTAGAGTAGCCCACAAATAGCAATTATACATCCAAGGCTTCCACAATTAAAATGATATTGCTTTACAAGCACCTATGGCCCTAGAGGAAGCTACATACCAAATTTCATTCCAATCCGTTCGGTAGTTTTGGTGAAATTGTGATTTAGTAACTTTACCCCCCCCCACCCCCCCCCCCCCCCCCCCTAATATTTCGAATTGTGTAAAACCCTTTCTTAGCCAGCAAATACGGCCCTAGAGGAACTACATACAAAATTTCATTCCAATCCGTTCAGTAGTTTTAGAGAAATCGAGATTTAATAACTTTGACCACCCCAAACCCACCTTAAATTTCGAGTTTTTTTTAAAACGTTTTTTAATGAACACCTATGACTCTAGAGGAAGCTACATACCAAATTTCGTTCCAATCCGTTCAGTAGTTTTTGAGAAATCGTGATCAGTGAGTCAGTGGGTTTGGCTTATATATATATATATATATATATATAGAAGAAAGTAATTTGTTACACCTTTATCTGTTGATAGTTAATTTAACATAACGAGTCTATTAAAAAGGTTGTATTGTTAAATACGTATACAGGTTGAATGAAAATGTATGTAACATTGTATAATATTTGGACCAAAGGCCGAAGTTTGTTTTTTAATATTCCAAAAGGTATTTAAATTATCATTGTGTTTAAAAAATTACAGGATTTTAACAATTGAAATGAAAATTTCTCAGCTTTTTCCTGATTAACTGATGTCTTGTATAACATTTCCATCGTAGTAAAATGGTTTAAGTACAAAACATTTTTTTCTGTACATACTATTACAATAAAATATTTATTAGAAACAATCATACACTTACATACAAACTCCAAATGCTTAAAGGTCAAATAATTTTGTTTATACAAATTATCGTCTTTCAGTTTGCTATGGATATCTTTTGGGCCACGATTTACACAAATATCGCAATATGTTATCAATGTTTACTTTTAGTAAGCTTTGATATAAAATATTCTAAGAGAGGAGTGGGAAATCTACCTCCGATATGTTTGGTGTAATATTCCTTTCTCAAAAACTATTTAATGGGTTTTTATAAAACTGTTCAGAATACTCTAGCAAGCCTAAAATAGTCACTTTTATAATAAACAAAAATCAATCATCTATAGATAGCTATCTAGTAAAGTAAAATTTAAATTTGTTGAAGTCAATAGAAATAAGGTACATTAGTTAATTGGGTGAGTAGTTTTCCTCAGAAAATTTCTTTTGTAATTCAGAGACAGGCCTTTTCAAAGACAAATAAATACAGATTTAAAACAAAAACACATGTATTTCAAATATGGATTAAAAGCCAAGATTAATACCCCTTGTTTGAGAAATTCTATATACAGATGAGTCACATTTTACAACCTTATTCAACCTATTCAACAGATATAATTTGATTAGCATGTTTGCGGCACCAAGTCACTATTATATAAACTTGACATAAACCTAGGTGCGCAACCTATCATTGTCAGTTGAATACTGCCGGTATTGCGTTCAGGGATCTTAACGATGTTTATCTCTGTTTGTCTTCTGTAAATATTTGATGGCCGTATCATATAAATGGTGAGAGTGAAATGAAAGTTGGTCATTTAAGATATCGTCCGGTTTATTTTTGAATGCTTTATAAATTGCATACTCTTCCTTAGCGTTCATTAGTCTACCTTTGCCGCAAATGTGTAGGGTTTCTACCGAAGCGTGGAAGTCACCTGCGCTATGTTTGTTTTCGGCAAGGTGACGAGCGTAATTTGGAATTTTGTTAATGTTGGACTTATTGTTGTGAAGATGTTCCTTGTAACGTTCGATGAACGCTCTCCCTGTCTGACCTATGCAATGTTTATTACAACTTTCAATTCACTCTCACCATTTATATGATACGGCCATCAAATATTTACAGAAGACAAACAGAGATAAACATCGTTAAGATCCCTGAAAGCAATACCGGCAGTATTCAACCGACAATGATAGGTTGCGCACCTAATTTTGTCAAGCGTGATATTGTGTTTATGTGTTGGTGTGATGTGTACGTGTGTATGTGTGTATATGTTTTATTTATTTTAATGTGCGACGATCTCTTCGGAGTGATTATAACTTGAAAATGGAGTTTCGGATACGAAACATGTCGTAAGGAATACAAGACAAGAAGTCAAGTGACGGACCTAACAAGGTAATATTATTATTATTAGATATAATTTGCTTGATCACTCGGAAAAATTGTATCACAGATTTACAAAAGAACCAAAGTGATCGCTTGTATCACAGGAAACCAATTTGTAGGACCACACGTTTTGCAAAGCACGGGTTTAAAACTGCTCCATATCTGCCCATATAGACAGTACCATTCTCTAGCAAGACGTTGGTCTTCAGCAACTTGACAATACGCCAAAAAATAACTATTCAACGTGTATATATGATGTAGGCAGCGGTATTTTTATGTCCAGATATTCGTATCTATTCCCTGCAGAGGTTTTGTATGAGGTAACCAGCATGAATAGGTTAAGGGGCTGTTGTATTGCATGTATAAATTTATCCGAATCTGTTATCTGCAAAGTTATTGTTTGAGGTATACGAGGCATGCTTCAGAGAAATTCCACTTTTTATTTGCAACATGTCCACAGCTCTGCAGACGTCTGCGAGCTTCACAAGCGTCAAGCCCTCCCTTAACGCCGAATCGACCCCATCATCCAGAGCATACGAAAATGATGAGAGCAGACATCAATAAAAGACTAAGACTTAGGCCTACTCTGTACGAAGATACTCTGAACTCATCCATATATTTTATTCTTAAGTTTCATCAACTTTTACTTTTTTTAAATTTAACAAACTGAAATATTGTGTTACGTTTTATGAACTTGTTGTTTTTACTTAAAATGTACCAAATTACATTGAAAAGGGACAATCAAACTTAACTAAAATGTTATTGAATCTTCCGAAATTGTTTGGGTGTAGTTATGCAATTCGTATTTCATCTTGCAAGGAAATAGTTTTGAAATTTGAATTAAGAAAATTGTTGCATCTAAATACATTTGTGTATCCTTTTGGGTCATCATCTTCTTTTTAGAATGAGCAGAGATTTTCTTTCACTGAAACACTGATTTTGTTTAAATTGTTTAACGGTAATAACACTTTACAAAACAATAAAAAACAACATTTAACTTTAATTTAATGAGTAGAACCCAACTATAACAAAACCAAACGTAAGAAATTGCTAAAGTTACATCAAAGGAGGGAAATGTTGTGAATTATGACATAATAATAAAATAAAAAAATAAAATAAAAAACATAAATGTGAAGAAAGAGAAGAAACAAACATTTTCTAAAAACTGTTATGGAAGGCAAAGAGATCTCATGATAACTTAATTAGTGTTTATTTTTATACTTATTTATCAAGGAATAATAAAAAAATATATAGTATAGTTCAATATACCGCATTAAATCATAAAACTATTCTATATTTTTCTACAGTTTTTCTAAACGTAGACTATATTGGATTCTTGACATCAGGTTCGGATTCAACAACATGTATGTATACATATTTAAAAATATGTTTCATAGTTCTCTAATATTTTCAAATTGTTTTTAAATATACATTTTTATTGTTTAAATAATTAACAAACAATTTTCAACCAAAATCAACTGGAGAACTTTTTATTTTGTGACCTACAACAAACCACAAATATGTATATTTTATACATTTCGGAATATTTTCTTCTTTTTATAAGTGCAATTGGACGGACGTTTCAGAAGTGGATTTTAAATAAGTTGAATCGTAAAGACCTCAAATCCTCTTCTTCTGCAGTAGAAGTGTAAAAGTGAACTTTAGCTCTCCTTGACATAACACTTCAATTAAGCAAATAAGTTTATTAACTGATGTATGTGTCAACTAAACATATAAACCCAACGTTTTCTGATAATTATAATCATGGAATTATTTACTAATATATTAAATAAAACACTGTCAGTAGAGTAATTGACACAAGTAGAGCATAATATAACTAATATAATAATTTATATCCAACGTTAAAAAAAAAATAAGTAATTGTAATTTTTGTTATAGAATATATAATTTAGAAAATTCTTTTTAAATTGTATTTGGAATTTGTCTCATGGTTTAAAACCATAATATTATGTAAAATTAGTCAAGGATTTTGTAAGGTTTAATAGGTTCAATTTAAAAATCCACACTTAACATTTTTTGATTTATGTCAATTAAAATAAAATGATGTTATAATGGAAACGTTTTATTTATTGGAAAATATTTAATTAGAGATTATGAATTTATCTTTAATCTTTATTTTAAAACTGGAAATGATATTGAGTTCAAGATGAAACTGATGCTAATTTGAGATGAAAACTTCTTGGTATTATTGGAAATGTTGGGACAGGAGTGTTTTATAATTAAAATCCCTTTAATTAAATCTTATAGCTAAACTTTCTTATTTTTAGAATTATTATTGATATTTTTATTTTTGCTCCTTTGCTTTCTGTACCGGTAATCTGCTTTTATAAGAAACAATTGACTAGAGATAATTTCTAATTGATGAGAAGAAAGTTGCCTAAGAATATAAAAACAGATTAATTCTAAGAGCTTTCATGTATTAACCCGCAGCCATAATCGTGTATAAATACGGGGTATTAGTTGCATTAACTTTTGCGAGATACACTTCCCGACCAAGTATAAAACATGGAGCAAGACCGGAATTTTAACGCAGGTCCTTTATTGTTCTGTGATAATTATCTTCCTACTGATATTGGTCAATTTTCATATCAAACCCCTCACTTGTATTTTTTACTCCATTTTTTTTTTTAATACATGTATTGATAATTTTGTCATAATTAACTTAACTCAATGTAACTGCTTTTATATTACATGCTTTGTTAGTTAAACACATTTGTACATGATAAAATCGTAATTTTCTGGGAATTCCTTTGACATCGTGGCATGCCACTTCTAATTACTCCCTGACTTCCACAATGAAATTATATAGCTTACCCAAAGTACTTAGTTTAACCATTACGTCAGAAATGTTTCTCAATTAAACTAAAATAATGTGGTTAATTAAACACGTCTGTATAAGTAATTAACTATATAGAATGCACAGTAGTTCCTGTGAATGACAAATTTAATTAAGTGTTTACTTTACGAGAACAACAGCAAGTAAGCAGATTTGTTTAGTTTATTCGTGTATAATATAACGATATTGACTATTTGATTAAAATAATTAAGTCTAGTCATTTAAAAAAAAGTTGAGGTACAATAAAATAAATAACATAAACCAATAAAACATAAGAACATAAACCAATAGCCTACTTATTTTCGCTATTTTAAACTGATTATTTAAGATAACGACAAAAATTTTTCATCATGTAAAAATGAGAGAGAACACACCCTGTAAAGTTCCTACTACAAAATATGAATACTACCGATTAGATAATTTCCTTCATTGACTATTTGTGTCTTGTTTGAAATAAGGTTTTAAAACAGAGTTTAATCTTGGCAACTACTTAAAGGCTGTAGTTTTACTCTACAGATGGGAAATCTAATGACCTGGAAATGTTAATTACTCCTACCACTAATGAACAATGGGGGAGGGGAACTGTTCCAACAGTTTCTTTTCTTAAGTCCTGTCTAGTATTTAATATTTCTACATCCCGTTGGTTTTTACCTAATTCAATTGGTACTGTTTTGTTCACTAGTAATAGTCTAAGTTCACAATAGGTATTTTACTGTCAGCGACAAAAGTACATATTAAATTCAGTTACAGTAAACATTTCATAAATAGATTAAATAAAACAATAACACACAATCTCACAACAAATACGTTTAATAAATCAAACGCGTTTCAAAGTCGCCATCCTCAGTGATAAAGCTACAAAAGCCAAAGTACAACTGAACTAGCACAGCTCCATGCCCCGTATTTATACAAACTGCAAGGGGCGTGGCACAAGACCACATTACACTAGTAGGCGCCAACCAATGCCTACATTATCACATCACAATATACTTACTAACAAAATATATAACATAATGAAGAATAATACATCTAATACAAATAAAAAATATAAACAATATAACATATTACATTAATATAGAATTAAATATAACATAAAAAAGCAAAAACATTAAATGTAAATAAAAATATAAGAACCAAATTACATTGAATAAATTTTACCGATATTGGAGGATAGGTTTCAACAATAATACATCACATCTTAATGTAATAACTCCAATTTGACTAGACCTAGATTAAAATCACGATGTTAAAGGTACATTTTTAATTCGTCAAGAATACTGAATTAATTCAAACAAGAACAATTTATTCATGAAATATAAACTTTATCCGAAGATTTTCTTCGAAAATAAATCATAAATTCATAGGGTCTAACAATAAGAAGGTTAACAGGTAAGCTAGCCACCGATCACACAAAACAGTAACTCCAAAGGGAACGACCCCGGAATAGAATCTAAATTAAGCTATTGTAATAAAAAATTGCAAAAAAGACCAAAAAGTTAAAGTAAACTTAGAACAGGAAAACAAAATATTTTACTTTTCTTGCCATCGTAAAACCTCTCATATTTTTAAAACGGGCTAGAACAAATAACAAAAAACTTAATATGACCTAAGCCCAAATATAGATGTAAATTTGATATAAACAAAAGTGAAAGTAAAATTAAATTTAATGGAGGAGGGTGAGAATGGGTTGTGCGTGGCAGTGTGTACGTACACTCGCTTTTACAACAGTTGATTATAATAGTACCCATCGCTCATGGTGTGTTCGAAAAACATCAGCTGTATAGCAGTAATTAATTAAAGTAAATCAGCTGATATCTGGCAACATAATGTGTTTCTTTAAAGCTTGTTGGTAATGTAATAGTAGTACGTGACTTTAAATTTTTGTAGTATTTAAGATTAAAGTTAAGCCATTTCAGAGTGTTGAGGATTATGTGAAATAAATGAAAATTTAATTGATTCGTTCTAGTTCAACAGTACTGTCGAAGAACATCTTCGGCTAAAGTTTATATTTCATTAATGCATTGTTCTTGTTTGAAGTAATTCAGTATTCTTGACGAATTAAAAATGTACCTTTAACATCATGATTTTAATTTAAGTCTATTAAAATTGGAGTTATTACATTAAGATGTGATGTATTATTGTTGAAACGTATCCTCCAATATCGGGAAAATGTATTTATGAAATGTTTACTGTAACTGAATTTAAGATGTACTTTTGTCGCTGACAGTAAAATACCTACTGTGAACTTAGACTATTACTAGTGAACAAAACAGCACCAATTGAATTAGGTAAAAACCAACGGGATGTAGAAATATTAAATACTAGACAGGACTTAAGAAAAGAAACTGTTGGAACAGTTCCCCTCCCCCATTGTTCATTAGTGGTAGGAGTAATTAACATTTCCAGGTCATTAGATTTCCCATCTGTAGAGTAAAACTACAGCCTTTAAGTAGTTGCCAAGATTAAACTCTGTTTTAAAACCTTATTTCAAACAAGACACAAATAGTCAATGAAGGAAATTATCTAATCGGTAGTATTAATATCTTGTAGTAGGAACTGTACAGGGTGTGTTCTCTCTCATTTTTATTATTTCATTAATGTTCGACAATTGCAAACATCATTCATCAGTTATTTGGGAAAATCTAAACATGATGAACAATTTTTGTCGCTATCTTAAATAATCAGTTTAAAATATCGAAAATAAGTAAGCTATCATTGGTTTATGTTCTTAATTATTTATTTTATTGTACCTCAACTTGTTTTCAAATGACTATGTTTAGTTATTTTAATCAAATAGTCAATATTGTTACATCATACACGAATAAACTAAACAAATCTGCTTATTTGCTGTGTGTTATCGTAAAGTCAACACCTAATTAAATTTGTCAGTCATATGAACTACTGTGCATTTTATATAATTAATTACTTATACAGACGTGTTTAATTAACCACATTATTTTAGTTTAATTGAGAAAAAATTCTAACGTAATGGTTAAACTAAGTACTTTGTGGGAAAGCTATATAAGTTCATTGTGGAAGTCAGGGAGTAATTAGAAGTCGCATGCCACGATGTCAAAGGAATTCCCAGAAAATTACGATTTTACCATGTACAAATGTGTTTAACTAACCTCAAAGCCTGTAATATAAAAGCAGTTACATTTAGTTAAGTTAATTATGATAAAATTATCAATACATGTATTAATCTACTGAAATGCTACCGCTGCGAAATTATTAGTTTACGCAATGTTCAAATAGTACTTTTGGTTGCTTATTACAATTATCGTTTGAATTGTGCATTCGTCTAGAAGTTGAGATACGGATAAAAATGTATTTTTACATAATGCCAACAAACCACCAAATGTTTCTGTATATATATTCAATAACGTCTCATACACAAATAACGACCGGTAATATGCCAATTATCGTCTTTGCACCTTAATGCTATTTCACGTTCAGCTATTGAATAATTCGATGTATGCGACATTGCCAGCTACTAAAGTTTACAATCGATATATTTGTTTAAATTTGTATTAACAAAAATATACAATTAAAGACTGCAAACATTAACTTCAGTAGAAGTTAAATATGTATCCAAACAAATTTTAGATTTTTTAAAGATGGATACATTTCACGGTGTTAAGAATATACAAATATAATTGCAAGATATCAAATAATATCCCAAATTTAAGCTTTATATGTATTTTGTAAAAATAATTCAATATAATATACTAAATAAAACTATTACTTCTTTGTTTCGTTGTTCAGAACCGGATCAGATATTTTGCATTGCAAGTATGGAGAAAAAAACTGTTATTATTTGTATTTTCGTTCTTTCCTGGACATTTTAAAAAACTGCTGGCAAACAAAACATATTTTACATTTACAAAGTAATACTGAAGTACGTTACAATTCAATGCCACAGTCGATATAAATTTAAAACATTTTTAATATTCAATAAATTTAGTTACACAATTAAAACTAAAATTTTAGATTTAAAAAAAAAAAAAAAAAAAAACATTTATTTGTGTTGGTGTATGTTTTGCCAGTATTTTTTAATAATAATTATTAATTATTTTTAAATAAGTTTAAACCTATTAATAGTTATAAGAAAGGATATAATTTGGTCATTTAAATACATAGATCAGCTGATTAAAGATTTTCATTATTTTTACAACAATCACCTGTTTACTCTAATATTTTCACTATCAGCTAATAAAATCTTTTAACAATTTGTATACCTAATTTTAAGGTTACCTTTGTATTTATCAGTAATTCAAGCTAGTTTTGTTTAACTCCTGTTATGCTATAAACAAAATAAGTTAATTTCAACAATTAATATTATTTCTAATCTTATATTTTAGGTTAGGATTAATTCAGCTAATTTATTTTTTTAAATTATAAAAATATAAATGTATTGATTGCAAGTAGTTGGCAAGCAAAGCATGTAGGGGTTATTATACTGTTACATTTGATCGTTTGTGACAGATTTTAAACTGTACTGGTATAAGTGTATCTAAAGTATACAGTTTCCATAATAAGAAACGTGAGAAATTAAAAAATACGAACATCGATTTTTAATTGCATGTCTTTCTTTATTTACATGTAAAATTTAAACGTTTGTTTTTCGTTTTAAACAATCAATAATAATTTTTGTTTAGGTCTATAACTAACCTAGAATTTTTCCTTTTCAGTTTACATTCTTGAAAACTTTGAACGTACCGGTTCCCATAAACCCTTTCGAGGCTATAAATCACAAAAGCTTAGTGTCCTGCAGGATCATTCCAGGAATTTCTGGAAGTAGGTCAATTAACGTTGTACAAATAATATAGAATTTCAATTTAATATTTAATTATTTTAAATAAAATTGAATTTTACTTGCGTATAAAAACTTTTCAAATTATCATATTCATTATTGTTGTAAAATAAAATTATTAATACTTAATAATTTCTAAAATATGTTTTACATTTTTGTGATTCTGTACCTTAAATGGGAAAACACAAAAGTTTATAGGAAGACTTGTTCGTCAGTATGTCATAATTATAAAACAAATTAACCAGCATATGTTCCGATTGGCAAAACTGAAAAATATTTTACTCATAAATATTTTTTTAACAGTGAAAAGTCCCCACTTGAAATCATTTGTATCACTTCAAATAAAAGCTTCTTTAAAGATAATAATAACATAATTTTTTGTAGATTTTTAATGATATTTTCGAAAATAACGCTAAAAACCTTTCCAAAAGATTCTCTCACTCTATTCCCAAAATTACTACCGCTAAATGTTGAAAATCGTAGTGGTATTAGAGCACAGTGTTTATAGACTTCTAAAAAAAAATTATAAATAAAAATTAAATGCTAATATAATTTGTTTAAATGAGATTGTATACGTTTACACGTTTACAGTCACCATCAATACCAAGTAAGTCAAACACTAGGCCTAGTATGTACAAAATGTATTTACTTTTAAAATAATGCAACTCTTGACCTATGTTTTAATTTAGAAATTTATAAAAATCAAGAATTGAATGTTTAATTCTTTTATATAAAGTATAATTTTACTTCCGCAAAAAACTTCTGAAATTATCATGTTAGTTATTGTTGTACAATAAAATGATTTGTACTAATTAATTTATAAAATAGGATGTTTTTATTTTGTATGATTCTGTACCTCAATTAGCAAACCACAAAAGTATATAGAAAGATTTGTTCGTCTGTATGTCTGTGTATAATTACAAAACAAGTTCCGATTTGCAAGACTGAAAAATATTTTACTCTTAAAGTAATTCATTCATATTTTATAATACTGGCATGTTAAAACTTTAAAACAAGTATCATTAGAAAAATTTATTAATTTCAACATAATAAAATATTTTTTTTCTAGAATTTTTAGTTACCTACGTAATTTTTAAGATATTTTTGAAAGTGTAGCTAAAACCTTTCCAAATCCTTCACTCTATTCCAAAACTACTACTGTTAAAGTTTTGAAACAGTAGTGGTGTTGGATGCACATTATGCATATACTGCACAGACAAAATAAAAATAAACTCTAATGATAAAAAAATAAAAATTTCATACTTGAGAGTCACGATCGGTACCAAGTCACGATCAAACTTAATTACAACATTAGTTTACTTTTAAGGTAATTTAAATGAATGTAACTCTCAACCTAAGTTTAAATTTACCCAAAACAACCTCACTTCCAAAATATGCTTTTTGGGCCAATGGAATTTGAAAAATGTACTTTCCTTGTATTTTCAAAGTATGCAATATTGCCATATTGGTCCAAAAAAAGTTTCTAAACTGATTCGTTTGTTCGTCGTACATACCAAACAGGATGTCTTTGTTTTGTTTACCACTTCTAATTGGTATGTTCTAATTTATAGATTATTTTTTGTAATTTTACTAAAATAGATTTACTTTGTAAATTTATTATTTATTCCCAACCCTTCCGTTTTTAACAGAAAGGGGGGGGGGTGTTAATAATGAGTTTATTTCCTCAATTTTTAAATAGTTGGAGGTATGACCAAAGTAAAAATACAATAATGTTCAGCTGATTGTTTTATTGATTAAACTATAAAAACACCTTAAGTTGGACATCGTTTGATATATTAGGCAATGATAAAAATATTGCTTGTAATATTTAATAAAATTTTATTTTCCGACAATAAGACAGAAGTACAAAACAACATATTCACTTTTAGAGTGATAAACAACAACTTTAGTTAAAACTTTGTTAAGATTTTTTTATAAGCAAAAGAACTTTATCGATTGACCTGTGTTTACAACCCACCACACCGCATAAATGTGCCTTGTAGAGCACTGTGAATTTCCTCGTTTTGGGTTGTTGCAATTATTAGGGTTTGAGATTGAAACCAGAGGCTAAATCGATGAATTTCTCACTCAGTACTAAATTGTCTTTCGTCTAAAGTACTCTGTTGTTTTGCTTTCAATACTTTATTATTTGACGGCACACTTTCTACATAAAGATTCCCTTTGTAAGTCAGAGAAACAAATAAAAT